>BCLH01000472.1:123722-165513 GCA_001602315.1 Zoysia pacifica
CGCGGGCGCGGCGCCTGGGGAGTGAGATCTGACGCTGCTGGCTGGTTGGCGGGCCGCTGCCGCTCGTGACTCGTGAGTCGTGACGAGCAGCACCCGAGGACGCTTCACGACACGGGAAAGGGGATCCGAGTGTTCCATTCTCTCCCTCCTTGATTTTCACGCTTTCCCTTCCGCGTTTTTTTTTTTGCCACATGTGTATGTTGGGCCAAAAGTAGGACCATGTGTTTATAAGCCCCGAGGAAAGGGTCCATGAGACATGCTCTGTTGGGCCAAATGACATCCCCAGAAGGGCCTGCGAGCCGCTCGACCCAAACATCCCAAGCGTCAAACTTGATTAAAATAACGACAAATTCGTTTCAAACAAGCATCACCAGGGTCAAACGGAGCCTACACATGAAGGCCTGGTATTCCCTTTCGATCAACTGGGGATCCTGACTGGGCAAGGCAACGGGAGATTCCGAGCTTCCCAAGCTGTTCACACAAAGAAAAACGATGCATCGGTATTCCTCTCTCGTCGCTTTTTCTCTCCAGGTGTGTGTCAAACGCTTGCGAAGCAAGAGTGGTGGCCTTGTTTGGAGGTTCCCTTATGGCTTTACATACGGATTTATTTATTTTTTCTCCACACCAAGATCGCTGTTAGGTTATCCATCCATGAACATCTCGTCTCACCTCACCTGCAGGCTGCAGCTCGATCCGGGATTGGGGCAACGACCACGAGCTGCCTCAAGCCTGACGAACGAGAGATTCTGGATCCGCATCGAATGCAAGTGGCGACTGCGTCGTTCCCTTCGCTTGCGCCCGCTGGATGGTTTGGATATCTGTCGGCAGCAGAGGAAATGCAGGGAGAGGCAATGGGAAAATTTTCTGCACGAGGGAAACTGATTCGGTTCTATCTCGACGGCTTCCAGCCATCCACACGTGTGCCTGATGTGCTGAAGGTTTTCTTATCCTATCCGAAGCACGTTTCTTGACTCTGGTCTCATGTTGCAACCGCTACCAAAATGCCAAGGAAAACATGACGTGCATGTTAAAACCGTGCCTGCACTGTGCGGAAACTGAGAGTCCGGCAATTTGTGGCACCTAGGAGTAGAATTGAAGCCTCTGTCGTCGACGAACATAGTTTGACCTTGAGAAGGAGAGTTGTGTATTACTTGTGGACATGAGATAAAGTTTTGGCGCACCGCATGAAGATGGTATGGACATTTCCGTTGTGATAAATAATCAGTGCTCTGCTTACGAAGGCGAATTAGGTTGCCACACCAGTCGACCAAACAATTTTGCTCTCTGCGTACTGTCTTGGCTTGCTCATCCTGCGCTGCGCCTCTGTAATGTCCAACTTTCGGTGGAAGATGCGTCATCTCCTTCGCTCGTTTCGATCGTTGCTTTACTCCCCAGATCCGTGCGTTTTCCTCAGTTTATCCTTTGTACTGTATTCTGTAAAGTGAAAATCGTTTCCATGATCTTGAACTCCCAGCATCCGCCGCTGCCTTGCGATCGATCCAGCGAGTCTCCTATTCCTGTCTCTCTATGAGAACCGATCGTCCAAGAGCTGACGTCTTCATCAGGACGAAAAGGGCAACACATGAGATGTCTTGCCGTCGCAAACACGATGTGTCCATTTGCACGCACGCACGCATTACGTCCGTAACTAGAACTGGAGAAGCCGCACGCAGAATTGTGGACCCGTGTGCTCGACCGACAGCGTTCCAGCACCAGGTTTAGTAACCACAAGAATTCAGCAAGGAGTTGACAGACACCCTGCTTGGACCTGACCACACGCAGCCGAAGCAGAAGCTGGATCGGTTTGCTAGACTCGGATATTCCGTTCATATTACTCGCAGTAGTTAAGATTCCAGTCATGTCCTGCATTCAGTTTACTTTTTTCTGAGGCGACATTCTACTGCTGTACTATCACTAGTGGTTCCGTCCTGGAGGGAAACCCAGCTATTCTGCAAGTTCCTACTGGCTAGTAGCATCGATCAGTGATGTCGATTGCATGCCTCCAGTCGTGTACTGCAAAGTCTCTCTCGCTCGATCAGCACCAAAAATCTCAACTTCCAGGAGGGTTACCACCCAGATTGCTCTGCTCGCCAGGCATCACTCATCAGGACGTATGCTCATGCGTGGCGCCGAGAAATAAAAGGCTTCAACGAGAACCTTGGCCACCAAAAAAACCATGGCAAGTGGCAAAGGTTTAGTTGGCCCATAGTTTAGTTCCTCGGAGTCGGCGCAACACTCACCCGCCTTCGTTCCTGACGTATGCCGCCGGTAATCAGTGTGCTGGCTGGGCGAGGGGAGTCGTCTGGACAAGCTGGATTTAGTTGCCAGTTCATCCTCCCGGAAACCCTTTCAAAAATGCACGGAGGATCTGATCGGTCGCCGACACCTACGTCTCACCGATCGATCGAGTAGTCCAGCCCAGAGCACTCACCTGCAGTACGCAGGCTGGTTGTTCCTTGCGCGTTGACGTGCTTGTTACGACTTAACTAAGCTCACAGGCAGGCGACCTGACGGTTTTTCCTGGAGTATATACCTGCCGTCTACCGAGAAATGTTAGGTCGCATGTCGGTCTCGAGTTTCTGGTTGCTACAGCTCCGACTATTACAATATTGGGGCCTAGGTGATACACTTACTAGCAAGGACTACGTCACAGTGAGATATGAGCGTCCCCGAGTAGCTGGGGAACGGCAGGACCAGAAACTGCCACCTCGTAACCTAACACTGCTGGTGCACAAACAGTTTGAGTTCGTCTACCGTCACAACTCACAGGCAAGCATGTGAACATTTGGTGGTGTTTAATTTCCAGAGGACATGCAGCTTGCACACTACACGATCGACCTTCGTGGCAAAGCCATCAATGAAACGTGTTCGGAACTTGCACGTACTGTTAGCCCCGAACCAACGACGCATCAATTAAGTCGGCACAACGGCGGTGCGCGCAGTTGCTTGCTGCCTGCCTCTACGCGGCGACGGCACCGAACCGCGGCGTGCGCTACCGGCCCCAACAGCCGCAGAGAACCCGGCGCGCCACGGCTAACGGGCTATGCAAGCATCTCAGCGCGCGGTGGCCCGTGCCGCGCCCGTGACCCCGCAGGGGAATCCCCGCGAAAAGCCGCGTTCCCACCGCGAGGGCCCGACCACTCGTCGGAATTCCCCACTCGTCACACTCCACCGCGGCGTCCGCGCAGGATACGGTCGCCACGTCGGAGTACCCGGTGCTGCGTGCGCGCTCCGGGAACGGTCGCGTTCCGTGACTTCCGTCTGCCGCGCCGTCCGGGACTAGCTCATCAACCTATAAAACTGCCTCCCCTTCCACACGGCGGTCGCGGTAAGAAGCCCACTTTCATCCATCCATCCGAAACGAAGCTCGAGTAGGTAGCAGCACCAGCTAGCAGCGCGGCGGCGTCGGCGAGGACAACAACAGCAGCAGCGAAGAAGAGGAAGAACGAATACATGGGCAACTGCGCCGTGACGCAGAATGCCGTGACGTCGTGGGCGGACGACGGCGAGTGGGAGCTGTCGTCGCCGAGGGCGCCCCAGGAGGCGGGAGCAGCCAGCTCCAGGAGAAACGACGACGACCACATGGCGGAGGTGACGATCAGGATCACAAGGAGGCAGCTGCAGGAGCTGATGGAGAAGAGGGCCGGCCGCGCTCCCAAGAGCCGGCGGGCGGCCGCGGAGCTCCTGGCGGACGTCATGAACGCCGGCCGGGTCTACCAGCACACATGCCGGGCGGCGCACTGGAAGCCCGCGCTGCAGAGCATCCCGGAGGCCGGCGAGTCATGACACTGACATGGCGCGGTGCCAGCTGCGTTGCTGCCTTCGTTTTTCCTCTTCGGTTGCTTCTTTGGTGCTGCTTGCAGTCTCTGTTGATACTAGATCACAGCATTTTTTTGGTGGCCTGTTGTGGGATTCTTTAATTAGTTCGTATGCAATATGCAACGTACCGTGTAAATTATAGCGTTAGTGGTGGTAGATGCAACAAAGTCGCTGTAAAGGTGGTCGAAAACATAAAGCTTTTTCCAGCCAAAAGTTGGAAAGAGTGGAATTGAATTCAATGAGCAAATAAACCTTGTGCCTAAAAGATGTTTTTTTTTTTGGGCATACCGTATTGATAATGATAATTGAGGATGAATGCTACAGTAGTTATCATGCACAGTCTGAGGTAAGCGTGGATGTACTAATCCACTCCGCTTCATTCAGACGGCAATTAAAAATGGGAATGTTTGGTTAAATTGCTTCACGCAAGAGGCAATAATAACATGACGAAACTGTAGAAATTTGGTACATTTTTTTTTTCTGAAGAAACATAGTGCCTCTAGTTGCCTGCAGTAGTTTTGCTATCTTTTTGCTAGCTGTTAGTATGCTCAGGAACTTTAGAGTTCAGCTGTCCATGCTTATTGAAGCTACTAGTATTTTTGAAAAGCGCCAAATATGATGAGAGCCAGGGTTTACAATACCGGTCGAAACTGGCCGGTTTTTCAGGTTTTCAGTGAAATCGGTCTGGTTCGGTTTAAAAAGTCGGTCGGTTTTTCGTTTAATAAATTTAAAAAATAAAATTCAAAAAAATTTGAAAATCCGAAAACCCGTCAAACCGGCCGATAAACCGAAAAAACTGATAGAAAACCGCTCGAATCGATTTGATTTCAAATTCAAAAAAGGTAAACCGAAAAAACCGATCAGTTTTCTTTAAAAAAAAATTGATTTTTAAATTTGCCCGATTTTTTTAGTTTATTGTAGCGGTTTTTTTTATTTTTACAAAAACCGATCAAATCAGTACCGACCGATTTTTGAGACCAATTTCTGAAACTTTGATGAGAGCTACTCCTACTTAAGAAAAGGAGACATGTTCACGGTGAGACGTGACCCAAACAACCAAACGAAAATCGGCAAATGGGTCACCTCATCATTTTGTCTCGGGACCAAAGGAAACTTCACCACGAAACGATGATCCACACATGTCGCGAGTAAACAAACCATAAAGTCCGTTTACTGCTTAGTACAAGACGACGGAGTCACATCGATCAGAAGTAACCGATCCACATTATTGCAGCAGGTGCTCACCAACACGTTGACGCGACGAAGTCCAAATCAAAGTTGCTCGACGTGCCCATCAGCCGATTAGTTCGTAATTAAGCGGAGGCCGTGGTGTCGCAGTCGTTTTGACCGCGTGAGTTGCTAGGAGCCTAGGACCCAGCCCGGCTCCAGAGCTCTGGAAGTGGCGTTTTCCAGCTGTGTCAATTCACTGGAATACCCATTTTCAGTGTCCTGAAGCTTCAATGCCGGTAGTGGTTAACAGATGCAGAGCAATTATTAGGTGAAATAATTATTTTTTTGGTGGACGATGGCTACATGAATTAAAGTTTCTCCATGAAAATGAGAGGAAAATTGCTCTAGGATGATGCTGAAGTGACGCAATATTGTTGCGCCATAAGCAAATTATGTAAGCCTGAATATTCTATTTAACCGGGCAGAGACAACGATACATGCTCGAGGTGTCACTTCTGATGACTGCTCACAATGAAGAATAATTAATATGATATGAAACGTGATCCTCACAAAGTGCAGGCGTCGGCTGATTCTGCAAAGTGCTTTGTAGCAAGCGTAACATTTCGATACGAGTTGAGTGCTGCGCTTACATGTGCAGATTTGCTGACGCGCATGTTTGTGTATAAAAGAATACTACTCGCGTTCCATGCAGCAGATTACTAGTGCATGTTAATCCATTAATAATAGAAGTAACCTTCAAGAACAGAACCACAGTCCTTTTTGCAAAAGAAAAGGATTTTTTTTTTGTAGCGGCTGTGATTCAGAAGACCAAGATGCAGGTCATAGTGTACATATGCATAACTTTGTAATATAATTTTGTGCTCAATGACGATGAGTTACGTGGTGTTGTAGTTTTATTAAACTCTACGGGTTGCTTCGTTTGGTCTAATCGTTCTTGCTTTGTCAGGTTGAATCAATTTTTTCTTCATCTTCAGAAAAGAAAAGGTTGGAATCAGGGTTTGAACCAATATGATTCCCACTTTTGTCGCTTAAATCAACCTTGTTCACAGTGCTTCAGGATAGCTTCAGATTTTTGTCAGCCATTGGTTTCACTAATCTGCAAATTGAACTGTGGCGAATGGATCTACTTTCTGATCTGCATCGCAGACGATCAACTTCTGATCGAATGCTCTAGGAACCTCAAAATTCATAATTTTGGAGCGCAAGATACGGAACGCAAATGATATGAACAAGAGCAATCTGCAGAAGAAAATAATGTGATCGACGTCTCGCATAACACGCCCCTGACATGATCTTCCCCGCGAAGTGTTCGACGAACGTTTTGCAACTTACTCCAAAGCCGGCATCGGTAGACATCGCTGCCGGGACGGCAGCTGAGTCCTTCCACTTTTCCGCAAACGGTTAGCTGGCCCCGTCGTCGGTCCCCGTTGGCTTCATTAGCGGAAGATCCCCCGGGAACGCCGCGTTCACACCTCAGCGCGTGAAGGATTCATATCCTCTCCCTTTTTTTTTTGCGTTTATATGATAAATCTGATTATACTTATTTTAACTACTCATTACAAAATCAATGTTAAATAATAATTGTATAATTTATATTTTTATTTTTTAAATATATTAGTATAATTTAGGTAAAAAATAATTTTAAATTATAAAGCGTTGATTATGCAATGAATGAATAGAATTGAGTATCGTAAAATTTGAAAAAACAAAAGTACAGGATATGAATCCGCGCGTTTGGAAAAACACCGTCTTTCTCGAGAGATTCCGTTCCCCACCACCAGTTTCCCACCGTCTCCACACCATCGCGGCCGTCCAGCGTGCCGGCGCCTCCATCCCACCGCCCGCACTAGCGAGCGCCGGAGCTCGGGTCGTCCACGTGGCGGGACGGGAGTGGAAGCCGCTGCCACGACCCGGTCGGCGTCTGCCAGCTTCCACCTCCCGTCCAAGTGGCAGGGCTCGATCACGTCGTATAAATAAACTCTTCGTCTCCGATCTGGGGACCCTTCCATCCATCACCATTTCTGAACCATCTCGCTAATATCTCAAGGCTATACGAAGAAACATCAAGCAACTTGCGCAAATTCGGAAACCAGAGCTAGCCTGATCTCAGCACGCGGATCGGAGGAGCACAAGCACCTCGCAGCGCGCATGGGGAACTGTCTCAAGCTGCAGCGCGCGGCGTCGTGGGCGGACGGCCACGAGTGGGAGGAGGAGTATGTGGCGGCGAGCAAGCGGACGGCCGTTGCGGAGAAGACGGACCGCTGCGTCGAGGTGAAGATCCGGGTAACCAAACGGCAGCTGCAGGAGCTGCTGGAGAAGCGGGCCGGCGGCGGCCGGGACTGCAAGGTGCGCCAGCGGCAGGTGGAGGAGGTGCTGGCCGAGTTGATGACCTCCGGCGTGGTGTGCTACCAGCCGCCGCACGAGGGGCATTGGAGGCCGGCCTTGCACAGCATCCCCGAGGCTGCCGAGGATCAGTCGTGACGGCTCCCAAGTTTTGGACGTTTATTCGCCAGAGCCCAGAGGGCAGGACTCAGTACGCGCAGGGTGGTAGTGCTTGATTTTGATTAGATCTGTATGTGCATAGTTGTTCTAGGAAGATACAGGTTTTAGCGATTCTTTCAGAGATGATGTACAGGATCGGATTACTTATAGTTGCTTCTGATTCTTTATTATTTCTCTGTTTCTACTTCTATTCATGCCTGGGGTGCCCAGAGACGATGAAACGGCATATATTCCGAAGGTACAAAGCAAGATCGGCGTTTTTGTTAAGCATGCCGCGCAGGCACACGGTTAAACTGATCATTATAACGCTTCTGTCACTTCGAAATGGCTGGTGGTCAGTGCAGGCGCTATACGGCCACTCTGAAAGTCTGAATTCCCCAAGCCCATCCAAAATCGCAGTCAAACGAAATTGCCGCGAAGATGAACACTCGCCACTACGTTACGCAACACTGCATTTCGTCCGTTTGCTGCGAGCGGCGACTACTATTTCGGACCCGCATTGAACTAGTCCGTTCACCTGAGATCGACGTCGACGATATTTATCCAGAGGACCACGGCGGCCCACGCTTCCCGCTGCGGCAACGGGGTGAATCGTCGCTGTTGCTTTGTCAGTGACTTTGCAACGAGTGATCAGGACTGCACCATCAGCTTGAGAAATTGAGATCCCCAGTTCGTGTACGACGCGTCGGTGTCGGTGTCTCCATGCTGCAACGGTCGTTGTGAACACCCGGAAGGCCGGAGCAGTGCTTTTCGAGGAAGAAGAATCCATGTGGGCCGTGGAACGTGTAACAGGGTAAGGTCCACAGGGATTTGCCAACAGCCCAACACTACTGTTGCCCAGCTTGTTGAGGTACACGCTCGTTGTACTTCCACCACCATCCGCACAAGGACGGACTGTAGATTTGCCATGCTACCTCTTGGTCGTCGTGATAATTTCTAGATGGCCACGCGGGAGCCTCTGTGCGAAAGTGTCCTGCTACGCAATATTCCACGGTGGAACAGGCTCTATCCAGCGCCGGGGACACGTGGGATTCAAGGTGGAATATCGCTCGAGGCCGGGCACGGCACGTTGGACCACTTCCTGATCAGTATGATCCCATCGGCACGCAGAGATTCGGTGCCGCAGCACCTGGTTCGTGCACGAAAACGGAACCAGGACACGCTTTGAAACGCAGCAGGGAAATCGACCGGGACAACGACGAAATGGTGTGTCCGTGTGGGCGCAGGCGCCCATGCGTGCTTCAGGACTTTGCGCCTGCGACTGCTATCCGTTTCATCCTCTTAGATAGACTTGCATAAACGTCGCACGCGGGCACGCGGAAGGAAATAACCTTCCAACTAATCCGTGGATTAAACCGCGCCCCAGGATGAAAACTAGGATTTAAATACGGCAATTCTCCACTGGAGGGGTTTCTTGTCTGCATGAACAAGAAAGCGTGAGCCAGTTAGTAGTACGGCCGGGCTTGAAGCCACCGAAGATTCCACCAGGCCGGCCCAACTGCTACGGACCAAACGCGATCAACCTCCTCAGGATTCAGGAAAGACCCGTGTCGGCGCGTCACCACTCACCACCGGGTAGGCTAGGCTAGCAGGTAGCTAACCGCAGCAGAATGCTTGGGAACGCGGCTCGTCGAGGCATCTTTCTCTCTTTTCTCGCCTTCTGGGAGGCTGCCGCCTGCCGGTACCGGGAGCGGATCAGCTCCTTTGACCTGGGAAAGGGCACGCCACGTCGGAATCCGGAATGCGCCTCCCGTGTGACATCACGGGCGAGGCGACTGGGGCAAGGAACGCGCGGTCGCTGACCACCTCCTCTTCGTCTCCGTCCCAACCACTTCTCACCAGCTAGTATAAATAAAGGCCTCGAGACCCATTGCTTGCATTCCTTTAATTTCCCATCTCAATTCTCGGCGCAAGGCAGATAAAAGAGAACTGGAGAGGAAATTATCAAGAGCCAGTAGTAGCTCACCAAGGGCAAGTGTAGAGCGAGGCACAGCCGCACAGGATAGGAGACAGATCGTCCAAGTGATGGGCAACTGCGGGGCGTCGAGGCACGCGGTGGCGTCGTGGGCCGACGACGGCGAGTGGGACGAGGACGCCGACAACACCTCGTCGGAGGAAGGCGACCACCACCACCACCACCACCACCACAACCACAACCACAACCACGGGAGGAAGGAGGAGGTGGAGGAGCACCACGTCTCGGAGGAGGTGACGATCAGGATCACCAGGAGGCAGCTGCAGGAGCTGATGGAGAGGAGGAAGCAGCAGGCCCACGGCGGCGTCCTCGGCGCCGTCGGGTCGACGAGCCGGCGGCGGTCGACGGAGCAGCTGCTGGCGGACATCATGGACTCCGGGGAGGTGCGCCACCACGAGGACGTCCCGCACTGGCACTGGAAGCCCGCGCTGCAGAGCATCCCGGAGGCCGCGGTCGAGTCATCATGACACTACTTCGTCTCCTGTTCGCCGTTCGCTACCGTTGCTAGCTTGTCACCCTGTAAATTTGGTGGTAGTAGTTGTCAGTGTAGATGGAACGAGGTAGGGGTAGATTCGTTCTACGTAGTGTTCATACGCGTGTACATAAAACAACGTCGGGGGAAATTGTAAAGCTGGGTCAACTTCAGCTGTATGGAAAGAATTTGAGAAAGGCCAATTCCTGGGGCGTTCGTTTCATACTCATCGATCCATGAATTGTAAAGCTGGGTCTCGCTCGGCTACCAATATCCGGTTTTGGTTCCGTCGGCCTGCAAGGCTTTCTTGAAGCAGGCCTCAATTTTACTCTCTGGGCCGTCCTGTTACGAGAAGTTCTGGAGCCCCTTTATAGCTCTACAACAGCCCAAACAGCTCAAGGTTTTCTTTTTCTTTTTTTCTTGTTTTTTTGGCGCGTGAAGAAGCTTTACGGAATGTTTCTGGATCAGCTCCGCCACAGACAATCCTCTCAGGCAACGGATCCAATGAGCTCACTTCCTTTCCGCATACGGTCCCGTCCGCCCCTCTGAGTCTGAGGCCGAACACCACACAACTCAACAACTCGAGAGAGACAAAATTGTGCTTAACTTTGACACGGAACAAAAAACCCAAAGCAAGCTCCAGATAAAATCCCGTCCCCGTCCACCGGAGCCCGGACGCGACCAGCGAACCGGCCACCATGGCGAAGCCGAACAACCTCGCCGCCGTAGCCCTGCTGCTGCTGGCGGCAGCAGGGCTCACCTCCGTGCTCCTCCTCCGTTCAACCGACGCAGGCCCTGTCGACACCGGGTCGCGCCTGCGCACGCCGTGGAAGGGACTCGTCGCCGCGCTGCCGTTCAGCCCCGAGGACGTGCTGCCGCTCCTGCCGCGGCGCGTCGCGATGGCGGCGCTCCGGGCACTCCGCGGCGCATCCGACATCTTCCCGGTGTTCGTCGGCGCGGCGACGGCCGGCTGGGCCCCCGGGGCGTCGCCGCCCGACGGCGGCCGGGTCGAGTGGAAGGGGGCCTGCTTCTACGAGAACGAGGCGTGGCTGGTGTTCCACAACGATAGCGGGTCCAAGTACGGTGGCGGCACGCTCCATATCAAGGTACGCCTCGCTTCCCCTCTGTGTTCGAATTTGCGGTTTGGGGAACGATCTTACGATCACGCGCCAGACTATCATGGAAACGGAAGACATAGGAAGGGAAAGAAATTCGCCATTGCCCAAACAGCAGCAGAGCTCATACTGCTAGTAGGACAATTTTTTCCTCTTTATTGCCATGAGAGTGACACGCGGGAACGTAACTGTTTGCTCTTACGTGTCTGAAATCTGAACCAGTGACTTCTATGAATGGGACACGTAGATATATACGCCCTGGAATATCCTTCAGTGTTTACAAGAGAAGATTAGGCCGGTTTAACTGAACTTTCAACGTGGATGATGAAGATTATGAACCTTGTTAACAAGCGCCCATGTGCTCTCTAAGGTCAACCTTAGCAGAATTAGAGAAATTTGGATGCGATGGCGCATAAAAATAAGAGTTAATTTAATATATATCATTACAATTTTATAAAATTTAAAATATACTATTTTGACTCACGTATTATTTATGTCTCATTTGTCATTGACACATCAATAACATATTTTAAAGTTTCCAAAATTGTAATGGTATGTATCAAATTCGTCAAAAAACAATGAATTTTATATAAATTGTATAAAAATTTCATATAAATTAGTTTAATTTTAAAGAAAACATCCTTAAAAGAATCAAAGAAATCCCTGGAAAATAAAAAAAAAATCTCCCTCCCCTTTGGGGATTTCCGGAGTGTCCCCTTCCGTGCGAACTCATCCATGTCTCCTCCATCTCCACCTCCGCCCGCAAGCTCCTCACCGCGAAACTACCAACGGCCGAGGCCACCTGCCTGACCCCAGCCCTATCCGCCGCCATGGGAACGTCGGCCAAGCACAAGCTCCTCCTTGCTCTCCCCCTCCTCCTACTTGTCCCCCTCGTCCCCCCAGCCTTCTCGCCTCACCTCCGCCGGATTCTCCTGGAGGCGCCCCTCCGCGCCCTGGTCCTGCCGGGCGACCTCCTCCCGTTACTCCCCTGGCCCGTGGTGCAGCCGCTGCTGCGCCGCCTCGGGCTGCGGAGCCCTGCCGACCTGCTCCCGGCCTTCGTCGCGGCCGCGCGCGCGCCGGAGGACGGCGACGGCGGTGAGGCGGCCGAGTGGAAGGGCGCCTGCTTCTACGAGAACCGGGCGTGGGTGGAGTTTCGCAACGGGACGAACGGGACTCTTGGAGGCGGCGTTCTCCATGTCGAGGTGAGCGCCTGAGCCAGACACCCCTTGGTTGATGGCTTCTTTAATTTGGATGTGAGGGATTTGAGCTAGAGGAAACTGTGGAATGGGAGTTGCCAGTTGGTGTTCGCTGATTTTGAGCTTCAGGCTCGATCAGAGTTTAACGCATAGCCCAATTTCACGAATTTGAGTGAAATGACTGGTTTTCTTATGTAATTTCTATTAGGCTGTAGGTGGAACTGCATATGTAAGGTAGGGCTGAGCCAGTTTAGTTTGCATAATTATTCAGCATTTGGTTCTGCAAGTGCTATGCGCTTTCTGTGAATTGTAGCCTAGTTGGTTGCTGCTTTCTGCAGAATATAGTCAATATAATTGTTTTCCTTTGTATCACTATCTGAGATAATCTTTTGTTCCTGTAGACAACCAAAGCACACAGCTGGACCTGCATAGATCTCTATTTATTTGCAACACCATACCGTGTTACATGGGACTACTACTTTTTGGGCCGAGAACACACCCTTGATTTTAAGGAATGGGAAAGTGAGGCTGAGTATGAATATGTAAGTATTTGCTTCTGCTTCAGTTGATGTAACCAGCAGTACTTGAACTTGAGCATCAGCAGAAATCTTTTTTTTTTCCTTGCTTATTATTTGCATGAATGACACTGATATTCTAGTTTGTTATCTTTAAATAGGTGAAGCGTAATGGGGTATCCATTTTCCTCATGCCATCTGGAACAATTGGAACGCTTCGAGCACTTTGGGACGTTTTCCCTCTTTTCACAAATACATTATGGGGTGAGAATGCGAACCTTAATTTTCTCAAGAAGCATATGGGTGCTACCTTTGAGGAACGGCCAAAACCGTGGGTCTCAGAGCTAAATCCTGATGATATCCACTCTGGAGATTTCTTGGTTTTGTCAAAGATTCGTGGGCGCTGGGGTGGTTTTGAAACCCTAGAGAAGTGGGTTACCGGAGCTTATGCAGGTCATACCGCTGTCTGCCTCAGAGACTCTGATGGAAAGCTTTGGGTTGGAGAGTCTGGTCATGAAAATGAACAGGTACTGATCCTTGACGATGATATTTATAATGTTTTCTTAATTATGTATGACTACAAAAATTGTCAGTTATCTATAAAACAGGGGGATGAAGCACCACCCTTTTCAGCTAACGTGTCAGTTTTTTTTAATATCTTTTTTGCATTAGTTTTGAAGAGTCCACAATGCTTCGGATTGAGGATTGAAAGTTCAAAATGTTATTTATAATTACATGCTTCTTTTTTGTTTATAGAAGTGATGACATGCCTGTCAACTATTTTAGGGGATAGCTGAATTGATAGAATATTGTGTTTACTCAGCCTCAGTCTCCAGGATTTTCCATATCTAGTTTTAAGAAAAAAAATGTTCTAATAATTGGTGTCACTGCGTACATCTGCAGTTCTGCTCAAGCAGCTTTGATAGTTTTGTCTACCTAATAATGTTTCTTGTGAATGCATCATGGTCATGTGGGTTGCAGATTACATGCCATGGCCATGGTAACAAACTTCGGCTACTTCCATCTTATATTGAGCTGTTCATGTGAGATTTTATTGCATGCAAGAATTTTGTTCAACCAACAGCCGACATTTAGCATGATGGACTATTTTAATTGTATCTTATGGAACTTAGCATGCCAATAAGTGCCTCCCTCATAATGCATGGTAGCAGTTCCAGTGTCACAAAATGAAATAATGTGTCTTGCAGGGAGAAGATATCATTGCTATCTTGACCTGGGAGGAATGGTGGGAGTTTGAAGTGACAAAGGATGATTCAAACCCTCAGATTGCATTGCTTCCTTTGCATCCAGAATTGAGAGCTAAGTTTAATGAGACGGCAGCTTGGATTTATGCGAAAAGCATGAATGGGAAGCCTTATGGGTATCACAATATGATCTTTAGCTGGATCGACACTATAAGTGATAACTATCCGCCACCGTTGGATGCTCATGTGGTATGATTTTGCATACAATTTTGAAGAGCATTTTATTGTTTAAAGCTATTAAAGGTTGAATTGTCTATCATATTATGTGCTTTATCTTTTTATCCTGAATTAATGTAGCTTAGCTGGTGTGTATGTTATGCACTTCAGATTCTCTTGATTATTTTATATTCCCAAAGTTATATCTATGTTTAGATGTATTTATCCAAGTTAAACGGTTGAACTATGCAGTAGTGAATGATTTAGCTACTTTTAATATTGATCCAGGTCGCTTCTGTTATGACTATATGGGGCAAACTTCAACCAGATTATGCTGCTAATATGTGGAAAGAAGCCCTTAACAAACGGCTTGGTACTAAGGTTTGTTTTATTTGTTTGTATGTACTTCTGTTATGTGTTTTCAAATACTTGCTCTGTATTTCATTATGTTTCTTCCCTATGGATTAACACACAATTTGATCCCTTTTCACGGGGCTTTATTGCTGATCCCTGACATCTAAAAGGTACAAACTAATTTCTCAACCTTGCTTGATTTGAGTGTTCAGACATAAAATGAGTTGACTAGATAATTTTCATGTACATGGCAGCTATACGGATTAGCAAGTATCTGAACCCATCATACCTCTAGTGCTCCATTCTGGCTGTTGCCAGCACTCCTCTGGCACCCCTCTCAAACTTGTTAGACTGTGATAGGTTGCATGTCTGAGGCATTGTTTCTATTTTCTGGTGCTTTAGTGAGGATGTCTCCTGCATTCCCCTGGCATTGTAAGCTTCAGACTAGTTAAACAGTTCTAGAGGGCACATCTGTGGGTTGAAGGAGCAATTTTGTAGGAGCTATCCTCATTGGAGGTTCATCCTAGTTAAGCAGTACTTTCAAGGAGCCATCCTCATCGGATAGCGATGATGTTGCTGCGTAGGTAACAAAGATCATAGATACAATGTTAAAATACTGGAGGTAACAGAGAAAATTGGCATTAATGTGGACTTGGTTAATTTTTTAGCAGAATCAACATTGAGTAGTATGTGCTTACTCAGTTAAGACCAGTGGTCTGTTACACTTGTCAATTTGCGCATAGATGGATCCCATTCAGCAGGCAACAAGGTTGTGGCTGACTAGAATTATTACGGCCTATGTATTCAGTAGTAGTATTGTTTTAATCTAAATTGAATCCTTTTGTACTGTGTCACTATACATAAAGTTTTCCTACTGTACATGTTTCTGGCTTGAGATTCTTTCTTATTGGTTAGTTTACAATGGAACTGTTTCTTTCAGGGTCTTGATCTTCCTGAAATCATAGTGGAATCGGAGAAACGTGGTGTAACATTTGACAAGTTACTAACTATTCCTGAGAAAGATAACTGGGTCTATAATGATGGACAGTCAGCGTCTTGCGTGGCTTATGTCATGATGATGTACAAGGAAGCTGGACTCTTTGACCCCATTGCCAGCTCTATTGAAGTAACTGAGTTCACGGTAAGTACTCCTGAATCCTTGCTTACTCAAGCTTATGCTTCTATGGATCTATAAGTATTTGACGTTAGAGCAATTGATCAAAAGTATCTGGTGGGGACATCTGTTTTGCAAACAGTCCCTTCTCTTTTCTAGTACATGGTGGCCATCTAGACAGAGGTGACCCTTGATTTGTATTTTGTGCAGATAAAAGATGCTTACACCCTCAACTTTTTTGAGGAGAACATGACTCGACTTCCAGAGTGGTGCAACAAAGATGATACTGTTAAGCTTCCCTTCTGCCAAATCAAGGGCAAGTATCGAATGGAGCTGCCTGGTTACAACACGATGAATCCTTACCCCCACATGAACGAAAGATGTCCATCCCTGCCTCCAGATTACAAAAGGACGAAGGGCTGCTAACTAGATATGCGATGTATTTTATTCTCGCTATCTTGCATCCATTACTTTAGCTGTACATAGACAATACTGTAGCTGTAGGTATGGAGTGCATTTCCTTCGATGCATAGATTGCAGTTGCAGATCAACTTCCACGTACAAGGAAGACCATGGTCTTACAAATGCAGAGTGAAGCCATATGCTTGGTGGCTCTGCATTATCACAGGTCTAATGCTTCGAGACGTAGCTGCCCTTAAGCCCACTTCTTTTCGTTGTGTGAAGTTGCAAACTGTATGTCTGTATGTCCTTATGTATACTGAAAAGTTTATTGCAAATAGCTGAAAGGTTTGTCACCATCTGATTGAATTTGGGGATTTTGAGGCCCAGCCGCCTAGGCGTGATACCTGATACCTTCAGGTTGCGTATGCAGTAGTACAAGCCATATCGTCATGAGTGGATGTTGTCTTGCCGCACGCTCCCAGTGATTATGGTGGCCGATGACTAAAATGCATAGTATACGTAATCAACACGGTAGGTGTATACCCTTTTTTGTATTGAAGACAAGGTACGTGTATCCGCTATCCAGGCTAAAAAATTTGGGGACCGTTTAGCCTGCAGCAGCAAGTTTTAAGTAAACACGGCTTTGGATGCCTCCATACTTGCACCTGGGTTCAGCGAGTTTGGTAGTGTCGCGCATTCGTCAACATGAATGCATGGTCCTCGATTCGGAAACAGTGGCTCTTCACACTCGGCGTCAATGCTACGATAAGGAAGGGAGGGCCCTAGTCTGGGCAGGGGGCACGCGATTGGCCATCCATGGGCTTCATGAATGCCCTCCTGGCCTCCTACAAACCACAGCTGCAAACGCGGGCAGAGCATCGCCGTGTCCGACTGATCCCCGACGCCACGTGCATATGCAGACCAGAACGTGTCCGTGCACCTGGCCAGGACATCTCGCGGATCGACCAGCAGCCCGTCGGCGTGAGCCCGGCGCTATGTCTAGGACCGTTAAATGAAATTTGATTGGGTTATTGCAGCAATAGATACTACTGCAGGCAATGTGAAAAGTTCCAGCAAGACATTTCATCATCAATCAGAAGCATGCATGTTGCAATCGTCGCTTCGATTTATTCTACTCGAGTGTTTGAGACACAAACATGCCACATCGATCATCTCACGCATGAAAAAGGAACCAACATCCATGCATCTCGATCACATGATACTGTGCTGCCTTGGGACGGACGGACGTACGTACAGGCACGATACATTCTACTCGAGCAAGTACTCCACTCTGAGCCCTCCGATCGTGACCTTCCCCTGTCTCGGCACCAGCGTGACGGTGACCGTCTCGTCGCGGTCGGCGTCCAGGTCCTCCAGGAGCTCGTTCAGCGCGAGCCTCATGCTGGTCTCGAAGCCCTTGCTGCCCCGCTGGTGCCTGTGCCCGACCTGCTTCAGGCTCAAGTAGGTGCCGGCGAGCTCGCGGCCTCCGCGCCCCACCTCGTGGTACTCGGGGGCGTTGATGTACACGTCGAACCTGACCAGTTCCGAGCCGTCGAACCGGATCCCGTCCACCACCAGCACCTCCTCCTCGACCGCCTTGGCGAGCCGGCTCCGCGCTACACGCGGCCTCCGCACCTCCACGGTCACCGCGCGCCGCAGGGTCACTGGGAACCTGACCGCCTTCAGCGCGCCGGAGGAAGGTTTCCTCCTGAGTCCCGGTGTCACGGGGGGCTTGGCGTTGACCCACTGCAGGTGCACGTTCTCGTAGGTGTAGCGGAGCTTGGAGATGTCGAGCATGTCGCGGACGCGGACGCGGACCAGCCGGGCCTCTTCGTCGTAGAAGAGGAAGGAGGAGTCGAGCCAGTCGGGGTCCGTGAAGTCGACGTGGCGTTGCGGGTCGAGCGCGCGCCACACCTCCCACATGCGGTCGACGTTGGAGTGGTGCGGGTACAGGATGGGGTCGCGGCCGGCGGAGTAGTAGACGCCCATGTTCTCGAAGTTCTTCTGCCGCAGGTCGCCGCACCAGTAGTGCACGTGGTTGTGCGGGTACACCTCCAGCGACCCGGCGCCCGGGTCGGGCTTGTCGCCCGGCCGGTACGGCTGCCCGTGGAACAGCGACGGCAGCGGCGCGTTGGTGACGAGCTGCCGGTACATGGTGCGGAGGTTGAGCTCCGCCTGCTGCTCCGCGGTGTGGTTGAGATCCACGCCGTCGAAGTGCATGTCGAGGAACCTCGGCGGCGAGTGCGCCGGGTTGCGCAGCGGGTCGAACAGCGCGGAGTCCGGGTCGGCGAACATGGCCGGCATCGGCATGCCCTCCGGGGCGTCCCAGTTCCAGAACGGCAGCCCGAAGGACGGGTCGCCGATCAGCTTGCCGAGGATGCGCTCGTAGTAGTAGAGGTACGCGCGGTGCAGCGGCTGGAAGAACCACGTGTTGTGCACCTGGATGGTGAGCTCCGGGCGCCCCACCTGCCGGTACGCGCCCGTGCAGTACGCGCAGTGGATGTTCGCCTGCTGGTAGAAGCTGCGCGGGTCGTCCTTGGGCAGCGCCTTCATCAGCTCCATGGCGCGGGTGAAGTTGGCCAGGAACTCCGCGCTTACCGCGTGCATCCGCCGCCGCACCCGCAGCGGCTCCGACGGGTCCGGGAACGCGAAGTCGATGGGCGGCATGGGGGACCGCGGCGGGCAGCAGTCGACCGGCGGCAGCGCGTGCGCCGGGAGCTTCGGGGGCCCGCACACGTTGAGCTCGGTGATCATCGGCCCCGTCGTGTTGCGGCGCGGGATGGGGATGCCGAGCCGGCCCATGGCGTCGCTGCTGCCATCCCTCAGGCCGTCGCTGTCGGCGGCCGGAAACGTCGCCGCGACAGTGAGGGTAACGGCGAAGGCTGTGAGGAGTACGACAAGGAAGCGACGGACTGCCGCCATTCGAAACACTCAGTGAGCCAGCTGATCTAACTATTGCTCTGTGTAGGTGCTTGCCGCTGCGCTCCTTTCACCTGGTCCGGACCATCATCTACCTCCTCCGATATATATACTCTTCACGTTATGCACGTCGCACTCTAACCGTTACAATGCGTTGCGACATGTTCATTTTGGTTGATTGAGACAGGTGTATTGAGAACTTCGTGAATCTTCTTTCATCGATCGTTAAAAAAGCTGCACGGATCATAAAGCAGAAGTTGCTCTTTGGCCGATTGATCATACTCCTCTGATCCAAAACAAGTGACATTTTTTTTATTTTCAAAAATCAACATTTGCCCTTCAGCTTATTCAAACAATTTACTAAAATATAAAAACAAACAAATCATATTTAAAACATTTTTAATAATAAATTATTTTATAATAAAACAAATGATATTTTTATAAATTTTTTAAATAAGACGAATGTCTCCGCTTTGTTGAGTTATTACTTTCCATGCCATTCATCCTAAAACACGCCGGCCAGGTTTCATTTCCCTAGAGCTAGCTGTTGCGTTTTGAACACATCTCAAGCGATTAATTACACTAACAAGTAATCTCCTGCAGATCAGATTTAACTTGCTTATTAAGTACACCATTCTCATATGTTCAGCAGTTCCAGCAACAACGAATTGCAAGGGGGGCGAACAGCAGCAGTACAAAATCGATCTCGAGTGCCACGTGATCCATAGTTTATATACTCCAGTACATATGTCCAAACTCCAAACGATGCAACGCGTGGCACAACGCTGATCAGAAGTTGCCACGGCATTTTTCACCCGTTATATTCACAGCCCCACCTACCACCTCCCGCCGCATTTTTTTTTTTACTCTATCCGACAGCAGCACGCAGACGCAGAGTACTTCCATGCACGGCAGTACTTATACGTAGCACTAGTGCACCAGCAGCTCTGTCGCCGTATAAACACAACCACATGGCAACGTGAACCGCGCGGCGGCGGCGCCTCCGGCGAGGATCGGAGTATCGGACCCGGCCAATCAAAGTGGCAGCAGGGCCCGCTCGATCGGCGAATCGCGACTGTCAGGCGTCTCCATTCACTTCAGCATGTGAGCGACGCCGAGACTGCGAGACATGCATCATGCAGTCCCTCCCCTGCGGCCTGCACTGTTGCGTGCGTGCGTGCCGGACATGCCGCTGATTGGACACTGCTCGATCGAGCTCAGCTGATCGACCAATCAGTGCGAGTGTGTAGCAATGGCGGTCATGTGGAAAGAGAGAACGAACCGGTACCTAGCCGCGACGCCACTGTCTGGGCGATCGATCGATCCCTGTACGCGCGGCCGTGTTACCGCGCATGAATGGCTACCTACCACCTCGCGTTAACCTGTCTGTCCATGCTGCGAAGAAGATCGATCTCTGATCGTCTGTCCTGCACCTGCATGTGCTGGTGAGAGAGACTCTGAAAACGCCTGCGCGTGAACCACGGGGCAGCTTAAGTTTACAGCGTCCCGTACCCCGCTGTGCCCTGGCCCAAATCAACATCACGTACAACGACGCGCTGGCCGGGTTCTCATCGAGGGGTTCAGTTCAGTTCAGTTCATGATCCCGTCCTTCCGATCGTGTAGTACTTGTAGTCGCCGTATTCGAACACGTTACGTGGAGACGCGGAGATCGAATGCAGCTTGCAGCGTCCCATGCACTTGCATGCAGGCAGTAGCCACCACAAACACAGAGTACCACTGATTGTTGGAGTATCGTTGCAAGTACTACTATACCATCATGCTCATCGTTTTTGTTTCGTCCACGTAAATTCTCAGCTTAATCACTGTGACACTCATGCATGTACGTACAGTGCAACGCAGTTAGTACTACTGAGTTGCTGGGGACGTGCCCTGAGATATCAGTCCATCTATGCCGTTGCCATTTGCTCGTACTGTTATCACAAGCTGGAGTAGTTTAGAGGTCGTTTACGACAAGCCTGATTGATCAGAATCGTTTTGTTTAATTAACAGATAGAATCAGTGTGCACAGAGCTGAGAGATCGATTATCGGACAGCGCCTGGAAAACGGATCGGATTCACCGGGCCCGGCCTCTGACCATCCATCTCTACCCGTGTCTGGTCTTGTGATTCGGGAGGGCCACTGATTGGAGCCTCCGGATGATCGCGCGGACACGGTGAATGCTCCTCGAGAGCCTGCGCCACCAACCTCCGATGCGGTGCCTGGTTGCTGGTTGCCTGGTTGGTGCAAGAGGTGAGAATCCATGTCGTCCGTGCCATGGCGAGCCCCCAAGGACTCAAGGACGACCACGAGAGGCACGCCCGCACGTGTAGCGAGATCGGGAAAACTGCAATCTTGTGCTGCGTCGATCCATCCAACATGCATGCATAGGATCTCGATCCCTGGCATCGGGTCTCGTGTAGTCGTGTACGTACCCATGCATGTTGCCTGCACTGCACCAGGGTACTGTAACCACGATCGAGTAATTTGAAAATCCGCACGCGTGAAGCACGCAGCCTCCAATCAACAGTTTCGGGGGTCAGGCTGTTTAACCCTGGATGGGATGTGAAATGTAGAGTGAAAAACAGCAAAAAATGTTCCATTTCAATGCACGGCTAAATCAGCTAATCAGATTACAATGTTGAGTAAAACTACTGATCGGAGGTTCTGTTCGAAGTTCTCTAGGGTTTATGCTCTGGTCCATGTTGCTCTTGAATCTCAACCTCGTCTCCACCTTCATGCGTCATATTCAGCGCAACGAATGTCGAAGGGCAGAAGCGTATGTTGGTATACGTAGCATGTTTTTTTCTCTCTATATATCCCTTGCCACTTCTAATTGACTCACTGAGGGAGCAAGCTGCACTGCACTGGCTCACTAAGTACCAGCCACGGTTCCTCTCAGCACGAGCGACGCAGCAAGTTCACAGCGCGGCCATGGCGGCCGGTAGCAACCGCGCTCTGCTCACGCTCCTCTTATGCGCGCTCGCCGCGGCGGCCACCATCCTGCTCCCTCTCGCCACGAGTCCATGCGACAGCTCCATGTCCCGAACCATGCTCGCGGTCACCGGCCTGGATCCGTACCTCATCTCGTGCGCCGGCGACGCCCCAGAAACCGCGCTTCTATCTGAAGCTCCCGGCGCCGGCGCCGGTAAGCGTGCGAGCAGCGGCGGGCCCATAGTGACTGACCTGCTGCTGTGCGGCAAGCCCGACCTCCCAGCCCACGCGCTCCCGCCGTTCCGCTGCTGCCCGCCGATGTCCGCGTCCGAGCCCGTCAACTTCACGTTCCCGGACCCCGGCGCGGCGCCGCTCCGGACGCGGCGGCCGGTGCACGAGGTTGGCGCGGAGTACATGGCCAAGTACGCCCGCGCGGTGGCGCTGATGAAGGCGCTGCCGAAGACGGACCCGCGCAGCTTCTACCAGCAGGCCAACATCCACTGCGCCTACTGCACCGGCGCGTACCGCCAGGCGGGACGGCCGGAGCTGCCCGTGCAGATCCACTTCTCCTGGCTCTTCTTCCCGTTCCACCGCGCATACCTCTACTTCTTCGAGCGCATCGCGTCCAAGCTGCTCGGGGAACCGGACTTCGCCATGCCGTTCTGGAGCTGGGACGTACCAGAGGGGATGCGCGTCCCCTCGGAGTTCGCTGACGCGGCGTCGCCGCTGTTCGACCCGATAAGGAACCCGCGCCACGCGCCGCCCGCGGTCGTTGACCTCGACTTCATGGACGTCGAGAAGAACTTCACCGCCGAGCAGCAGATCCAGCACAACCTCTGGGTCATGTACAAGCAGGTCTTTCTCTGTCACTCTTGTTTATTTGCTTGCATTTAGTTCCAATTATAAAGTTTCAATTTTTTGTAAACAAATAATTAAAGATAAACTTCTAGTAGTAAGAGTGACGTGTATTTGTAATTTTTTTTTCAGATGATCAGCAACGCCCCTCTGCCGTCCCTCTTCCACGGGCAGCCGTACCGCGCCGGCGACACGGAGAAGCCTGGCGCCGGCACGATTGAGATATACCCGCACAACACGATGCACGGGTGGACCGGCGACATCTCGCGGCCCAACCACGAGGACATGGGCGTCTACTACTCCGCGGGGCGCGACCCCATCTTCTACCCGCACCACGCCAATATCGACCGCCTCTGGGAGGCGTGGCGCCGCATCGGCGCGGCGCGTGGCAACCGGCGTCAGGTGGACTTCACGGACCCGGACTGGCTCGGCTCCTCCTTCCTCTTCTACGACGAGGAGGCCCGCCTCGTGCGCGTCACCGTCCGCGACATGCTCGACATGGGCAGGCTCCGGTACGGGTATGGTGGGGTCGGGCTGCCGTGGCTCAGCACGCGGCCGACTGCCACCCCTGGCGTGAACCGCGGGCGGGGCAAGCTCAAGTCCGTCAGCTTCCCCGTGTCCCTCGACGGCGCGGCGGTGTCCGTGGAGGTGAGGCGGCCGGCGGCGCTACGTAGCAAGCGGGAGAAGGAAGCGCTGGAGGAGGTGCTGGTGGTCGAGGGCGTCGAGACCGACGGCGCGGAGTACGTCAAGTTTGACGTGTACGTGAACGCCGTGGATTACAAGAAGGTCGGTCCTGGCGGCCGGGAGATGGCCGGAAGCTTCGTGTCGCTGAAGCACCCCGGCAAGGAAGGGGACGTGGCGAGGACGAGCATGAGGCTGGCGCTGAACGAGCTCCTGGAAGACCTGGACGCCGACGGCGACAAGAGCGTCACTGTGACGCTGGTGCCGGTGAAGGGGAAGGCCAGGATCGGAGGCCTCAGAATAGTGTACATGGCAGAGTGATTTACGGCATAAGTTAGCAGCATATTCGTTCACTGTCCAGTTTTTGTTAGGGATCCTTATTTGTCTTTCTAGTGAATAGCCCTATGTTAAGAGGAAAAATTGGATTGGTAATATTAAAATATCACAACTTTAAAAATTTATTATCGAACTGATTAGATACATTTATGTACCATCAAAGATTTATTTTCTTATAAATCTACCACTCCGTTTAATTTCATCAACATTGATATGATTTTTTTTTAAAAAAATCAATACGAAAATACAAATGACTTATTTGCCCCCTGGTCACGTGTCTCAGCCGAGACTCCTCCCTCTGCTTTCTGCTTCCACCAGCAAATCCCCTCCATCCTTCACCCCCTGCGCCTCCTCCCCAATTATCGACGCCTTCCTCCTTCATCGTCGGCCTGCCACTCCACCATGGACCCTCCCTTGACCCCCGCCCACACACACACCGCGCGCGCCCTGCGCCTCCTCCAGCAACGCCGCCGTCGGGCCCTCCGCCACTGCCAGTCCTGACCTCTTCTTTCATCTGCGACTCCCCTGCACTCCCCCGCCACCGCCCGCCCCCTGCGCCTCCTGGAAGGGTCGTGGAGGATGGTGCCCCTGCAGCGGGAGTCGGGGCCGAGGCGGAAGAGGACGAAGGGCAGGACGCGGACGACCACCTCTAGTAGCAGGTCATCGCGGAACCCCATCCAGATGTGGGCCCCCATCGCGATGTCTGCGTTTGCAGGAGCCAGGTCGCGGCAGCCGGCACTGGTGGAGCAGGACGAATTGGAGGAGAGGACCTTGGTGAACGACGGTGGTGTCGCGGTGTCCTCGTCGATGCCCCACGGCTTTAAAGTGCTGCCGATCTCCTTGGGCAGAGGCGACATGCTCATAGGCTGTACCAGGCTGCCAGCCATGGCGCAACGTCCATGGAGCGCAGGATAGGGAACAGTACTCCCCCACTCCCTCGCATGATCCGTGCAGGCTAAAAGCAAGCTCCACACGCGCATGGAGGCCTGGCGGCGAGGTCCTGCAGCCTCAAACACTGGCGGACCAGCCATGCTTTTTTTTCAAAAAAACATGAGTGTGTCTTATATATATATATATATATATATATATATATATATATATATATATATATATAATTTATGGTTTTTTAAGGTAATATTTTCATAAGAACTGTATATGAATTTCAGCTATATTTGAAATGCGAGTGTTTTTGTGTTTTTTTTCAAACATGTTCTTCGTAAGAATCAGTTCAATTTCAAAACAAAAATACAGTAAATATGAATTTTTACTCTGATCCAAGCGAAGCTTTAAATAAAGCCAAATTTACTTTCAACATGAATTTTAACTCCAATTTAAAGGAACCCATCGGATGAAGCTTGCTCAGTTTTATTCTTATCATTTTTGAATAGGGTTCTACAGTCCTTAAGAAAGATTTTGAAAAATGCACAATGGCTAAAGTTTCTATTATGTTAGTTGCAACAAAGAAATATATCAGATATGATGTTATAACTTATGAAATTTATGTTAATTCTTTCACTAGTAACTGCTAGTGTTGAGAGAGTATTCTGTCCAATAAATTATACAGAAGTACGCGAAGAATAAATTAAAAAAATAAAAATAGGAGGTTAATACTTGAATGATTGTATGGTTCCACTTATCGTGAGTGTTTTCTTTTTCTAAAAGCGTACAAAATTATAATTTCTTTTAAACAGGTTGAGTATGTCTGAGATAAAAGTAATTTTATATATATTTATGAGAGATGTTACAAGGAGTTAACACAACTGTTTATTTAATCACATCTGACGATTAAAAATAGAGAGCTACTTAATCAAACGTATCAAAATAGCCGATCCGGTATCAATTTTTAAAAATTGACAGTTGAGATTAATTAAAAAGGTGAATATCTTTTCAAGCACCATAACATGTCTCTTTTTTTTATTACATGATTTTTTTTTTCTTTAGTGGATCAGGAATACCCAACTCTCGTTTCTGAGTCCGGCACTGGCCTCAAAACACGAGATGTAGCAGGACGGGAGAGAGAGAGAGAGGAGATCTGGCTTGGCAGTAGAAGACACTCGTTCGTAAGAAAACAGGGGGAGTAGCAGATGTGCTTAAGGAACTCGTGAGGAGGAAGAGAGCTGGAGAAGAAGAATATAGGGGCAAAAATATCTCTAGTAACGGCGTTAATAACTAAAATAAACGAAATGATAAATTTCTAAGAAAACAAATCTTTGATGATAAATTTAAGTCGTGATCTTTCGATGGCACCGATCCAATTTTCTCTATCAAAATAAGGTGCGAGTGATCTGCCTCGGGGTAATTTCAGTGTTGCTATATTCCGGACATCCGTGAACTTGACAGATACCACAATCCTACGAGGCTTTCGAATTTTTGCCAGTATAAACAATGTGATTCAAAAATTTGCCAATGAACCCACAAATTATAGACACAAATATTCTATATGTCATTCACACATATAACAAATTCATCAAAAAAGCAACGTTTCAAGTACTAAATATGCAAATTTCTCCAATCCTGCAGGCCCCGGCCCATACAGCTAGAAACAACCCATGCGCTTTCTCATGTTCACTGCGACACAGCGAAAGCACAAACTAGAAAAGGCAAAACAAACAGGTTTATGTTTCGCATCCATGAACCCCCAAAACAATGCCCACCCTGGGGCCCAAAAGAAATTGGAGATTGCCCAGCAATACCGTCAAATGGCTTGCCTTCAAACGCTTCAGTGCTTCACCAATTCCATGACAGAAGATATTATAAGCACAGCTAGACTAGCCTATTTCAAAATGTTGTAGGAGTATCTGGTACAAGGCTCATGCTCAGACGGGTTGGTAATATTTTCATAAGAACTGTATAGGAATTTCAGCTATATTTGAAATGCGAGTGTTCTTGTGTTTTTCTTTTTTGCAAACATGGTTTTCGTAAGAATCAGTTCAATTTCAAAACAAAAATACAGTAAATATGAATTTTTACTCTGATCCAAACGAAGCTTTAAATAAAGCCAAATTTACTTTCAACATGAATTTTCTTTTCCAATTTAAAAGAACCCATCGGATGAAGCTTGCTCAGTTTTATTCTTATCATTTTTGAATAGGGTTCTACGGTCCTTTTCAATTTGATCACTTCTAATTGATATGTGTACACAAGAAAGATTTTGAAAAATGCACAATGGCTAAAGTTTCCATTATGTTAGTTGCAACAAAGAAATATATCAGATATAATGTTATAGCTTATGAAATTTGTGTTAATTCTTTCACTAGCAACTGTTAATGTTGAGAGAGTATTCTGCCCAATAAATTATATAGGAGTACGTGAAGAATAAATTAAAAAATAAAATAGGAGGTTAATATTTGAATGGTTGTATGGTTCCACTTATCGTGAGTGTTTTCTTTTTCTAAAAGCGTACAAAATTATAATTTCTCTTAAACAGATTGAGTATGTATAAGATAAAAGTAATTTTCTATATATTTTTATGAGAGATGTTACAAGAAGTTAACATAGCCGTCTATTTGATCACATCTGACAGTTAAAAATAAAGAGCTACTTAATCAAACGTATCAAAATGGTGGACTCAGAACCAATTTTAAAAAATTGACAGCTGAGATTAATTAAAAAAGTGAATATTTTTTCAAGCACCATAACATGACATGAATTTTTTTTCTTTAGTGAGTCAGGAATACCCAACTCTCGTTTCTGAGTCCGGCACTGGCCTCAAAACACGAGATGGAGCAGGACGGGAGAGAGAGAGAGAGAGAGAGAGAGAGAGAGAGAGAGAGAGAGAGAGATCTGGCTTGGCAGTAGAAGACACTCGTTCGTAAGAAAACAGGGGGCGTAGCAGATGTGCTTAAGGAACTCGTGAGGAGGAAGAGAGCTGGAGAAGAAGAATATAGGGGCAAAAATATCTCTAGTAACGGTGTTAATAACCAAAACAAATCTTTTGATAGTACATAAGTGTATTGGGGTAGTTCGATGATAAATTTAAGTCATGATCTTTCGATGGCACCAATCCAATTTTCTCTATCAAAAATAAGGTGCGAGTGATCCGCCTCGGGGTAATTTCAGTGTTGCTATATTCAGGACATCCGTGAACTTGACACATACCACAATCCTACAAGGCTTTCGAATTTTTACCAGTATAAACAATGTGATTCAAAAATTTGCCAATGAACCCACAAATTATAGACACAAATGTTCTATGTGTCATTCACACATATAACAAATTCATCAAAAAAGCAACGTTTCAAGTACTAAATATGCAAATTTCTCCAATCCTGCAGGCCCCCGGCCCATACAGCTAGAAACAACCCATGCGCTTTCTCATGTTCACTGCGACACAGCGAAAGCACAAACTAGAAAAGGCAAAACAAACAGGTTTATGTTTCGCATCCATGAACCAAGTTATGATGTGCACAAGCGCAAACCGCACCAGAAAACAGAGACACCCCCCCCCCCCCCCAAAAAAAAACAATGCCCACCCTGGGGCCCAAAAGAAATTGGAGATTGCCCAGCAATACCCTCAAATGGCTTGCCTTCAAACGCTTCAGTGCTTCACCAATTCCATGACAGAAGATATTATAAGCACAGCTAGACTAGCCTATTTCAAAATGTTGTAGGAGTATCTGGTACAAGGCTCATGCTCAGACGGTTGATTCAACCACCAACAAAGAACACTAGCAGCTCCACTGACAAGTAGTCTGAAAAGGCATGTTGAAGAACAAGGTTTTATCAACAATTTATCAACAATAGCACACGTTAATTATGGACGAAGGGGAAAAAATGAAGCATACGATAACTGAACTGAAGGGGCCAATCTCGCAAACAGATTTGTTCATAGTTTCAGGAAGTTTAATGTCAACCCTGTTTGGGCTAACACGAGATTTATGGCCTGTTTGTTACTCTCAGGGCCTTTATTTAGTACATCAAAACAAGCTGTTCCACAAATGGTTGCCAAAAAGATTTCTGGATTATGGTACATGAATTGATTGAGCGTGTTCAAAAAAAGAGTAAACACTATCACCTTATCCTAGATATTGACTAAAAATATATGAATCGAGCTCTCACTCTCTCTCTCTTTGTTCCTTGCAGGCTCAGATCGATGAGCTATATGCTTCGTGTGTTCACACAAAAAAAAAGAGTAAACTATATCATGTTATTCTAGATATTGACTGAAAAATAGAGGAATGGAGCTATCATTGTTCCTTGCAGGCTCAGACTGAGATATACATACAGGACAGTTGATACTTGATGCTTTAGCTCTTGATATTAGGACGTCTATCTTGCCAAAATCTATCAAAAAGAACTAAGTAGCTGTCCCAAAGTCAATTATATAAAAAAAAAACTAGAGAAAGTATTTTATTCCCACATATTCATGAAAGAAAGTAACATCTATCTTGCCAAACTGATGGCATACACCAGTAATACACAGATACATGACTTGAACCAGAAATTCTATTGTGAATCATCCTAGATTTACAATAGCATATCATAATGCAGTAGCAGCATCTCATTCAATTATTTTTTGCGAATCAACATTTCAAATCACACATGGCAGATTTATCAAAGGCAAACAGAGTATCCCCCCCTCGGCATTGCTCATTTTGAATTACAGAAATACAATTTCCCATCTAAACACATTTTACCTATGAATTGCATCGGCAAAAGAATACCTGTGAGATCCTCGATATGATACTCTATTGCGGCAATGCTTCTTCCACCTCCTTCCACCCGTCAGTCCTATCCGGAAACTTCTCCTTCATCTTCTCAATGATCCCCTTTGCCTCATCCATCTTTGAGCTCCCAGCAAGCCCATTCACAAGCATCTTCATGGACGAGAAGCTTGGTACCCAATTCCTCGGTGCTATCTCATTGTATACTTCAAGGGCAGTATCAAAATCACCACCCTTGCAAAGGAAGTGAATAAGCATGAAATAGAATTTACTATCTCCGACTAGCTTCTTATTCCCCATCTCCTTGTAAAGCCGCTTTGCTTCCTCCAAATCCCCCTCCTTACAGAATCCAAAAATCAAATGGCTGTATGTAATCCAGCTTGGCTTTGTGCCCTTCTTCAGCATCTCATTCACTAGAGCCTTCGCCTCACCACTCCGACCGAGCTTGCACAAACTCTGCACCCTGACATTGTACACTTGCAATGACTCACCACACCCATGCTTCTTCATGAGCTCTATCACCTTCCCCACATCATCGAACCGCTCCTCCTTGTAGAAACCAGAGAGCGCAGTGGTGAATGTGGTGGCATTCGGCTTCACGCCCTTCTTGCACATTTCGTCGAACACCGAGTAGAAGGACCTTATGGTGCCTGACTCGGAGAAGGATTTGATAATCGCGTTGAAGGTCTCGGTGTCGGGCTTGACCCCATGGGCGTAAGGGAAAGTCTGGAAGACACGGGCAGCCTCGGCGTGGTTGCCGGAGACGATGCACGCGAAGAGGAGGGCATTGAGGGAGCGTGTGGAGGGGGAGGATTCGAAGGTGGAGATGGCGTCGGAGAGGAGGCCAGCCTGGCCGAACAGCGCGATGGCGTGGGGCGCGTCGCCGGAGGTGATGAGGGTGGAGGCGAGCTCGCGGAGGGTGTCCGGGGCGGACTTGAGCTTCGATGCAGCGAGCGAAAGGGCGGAGCGATCCATGTGCGTGTCCGGGGAGAGGGAGGCGGCGCGGCAGATCGAGAGGATCTGGTCCGGCGGCGGCGGCGGGGAGGACTTGAGGAGGGAGATGGCGAGGCGTGTCTTCTGCTGGGAGGTGAGAGGGGTGTTCGGAGAGGATGGGTTGAGGATGGATCCCGGGGTGGGGGGAGGGGCTGTGGTGGCGGCCGTGGAAAGCCGGCGGCGCAGGATGAGGCGGACGGCGGCGGCCATGGCGGCGTCGGGTTTAGGGTTTAGAATGGTGATGACTGATGATTGCTGAGTGAAGGGCACTACTGTGATTTGCGAACAATCCTTAAGGTGACGTTTGGATTGTTGGATTTGAGGATGGGTTAAAAAAAATAGAAATAGAAAATTTTAACTAAGTATTTTTTATCTCATTAAATTTCAACCATTCATCCTATTTCTAATCTCAATTATATCTCAGTTCTACTTTTACACATGGCTCTATATGTAAACATGTATGTTATTCAAAGGCTGTTTTGCTCTTATTTTCTTAAAATTTTTTAATTCATACCATTAAATACAAAAGTATGGTAGTTTTCAATTTTACCATTCAATTCGTAAACTTTTTATTTAGAGTTATTAAATATATTTTTACTTCAAAACGTATCATTTCTTTAATTTTTTATTATTTTTATTATTTTATATTGTGTCAGAGGAATAATATATTTTGAAGGAGAAAACATATTTAATGACTATCTCGGTTTCACTTCTACGGCTCCACATGTCAGTTTCTATGAAGTTTAAGGACTACTCTGCCCTGATTTGCTTGAGAATTTTTAATTCTTGCCACTAATACAAACGCATGGCAGTTTCAACTTTACCATTCAATTTGTAAACTTTTTATTTATAGCAACTAAATATATTTTTCACTTTAAAATATATTATTTAAGTTTTGTTATTTTTATTATTTTATATTGTGTCGGATGAATGACATGTTTTGAAGTAAAAAACATATTTAGTGGCTTTAAATCAAAGATTTACGGATTGCGTAATCAATTGACAGTTGATTTTCACCGATCATTCAAGATTGGGCCAAAAGGAAGAGCTCACTTCCTCTGGAAAGTAACTCTCAAATCCTTGTCCATTAAATATTGTTGTATAGTATGGCCTTCATCAGATTTTAGGTCAAACACAGTTCGATCCAGTCCGACCTGTCTCAATCTAATCCATTTTTTCCATCAAAGGCACCTGCAGCGCTGGTGCGAACCAAGCAGAATGAGTTCGACATTCACAGCGGTGCTTGGGAAGGTGGGCGGGTGGAAACAAATTAAAATGAGAGCATGTACCTTTAGTTTACAAAGTGAGACCTATTGTTCTAATTATTTAGTTTTCGTCACAGTTCGTCGCACAAACATGGTTCGATTTCTTCTCTCTCCTAGCATGGTTCGGTGCCTACAATGTGATGGTTCGGCAGCCGCACCACCAGGTGGAATACGGTTCGATATCTTTCAACGTTGGCGGTGTTCTTACCAAGCCTAGCTAAATACCATTGACAGTGTTATTGTGATTGTGTCATTACTGATCATTTCCAAAGCAATGAGCTCAACCTTGTGCTTCATTGCTGCCGGAAGAGATCAGCATCGGTCAAGACTCAAGACAACTCCTTGATGTTACATCCTGCCTATGTTGGTGTACGTTACAAAAAGAAGATCGAAGAGATCAGCAGATAAGATGGCTCAGCAACCCCTCCCATAATTATTTCATTCATTCTCTATGCACGGTCATCTCTCCTTGATCTCACCGTCTGATCTTGTCTCGGAAACCATGTCCGTCCTCGAAGGGCTGCTGCGATCTGGTTCTAGTACGTTCCCTCTCCCTTCTTCCGTGCCCTTCTTCTCGGTGCCTTCCGGAGGGTACTGTTTCGGGTCGGCGAGAAACGAGAGCGCGGCGACCACGTCGCGGATCACCGGCCGGCTGTTCACGTCCTCCTGCAAGCACATGGACGCGACGGCGAGCGCTTGGTACAGCCCCTTCGGGGGGAAGTTCCTGCCCAGGAATGGATCGGCCAGCCGCATGAACCGTTTCTTGTCTCTCAACATTGGCGCCGCCTGTAAATGCACACCAAGAACGCAGCACACGGTAATTGCAAGTGTTCTTGCGAATGCTGACGACAGTTTGATGCGTCGACAATGCTTGAGAAGGTATCGAAACGACTCACCCAGTGCACAAGGACCTGCTCTTCGGAGGGCATATCGCTGTCGATGGCGCGGCGGCCGGTGATGAGCTCGAGCAGCACGACGCCGAAGCTGTAGATGTCGGACATCTTGGTGAGCTTGCCGGTCATGGCGTACTCGGGCGCGCAGTAGCCGTACGTGCCCATGACCCTGGTGCTGACGTGGCTCTGGTCGCCGACGGGGCCGAGCTTGGCGAGCCCGAAGTCGGACAGCTTGGCGTTGAAGTCCCTGTCCAGGAGGATGTTGGACGCCTTGAGGTCGCGGTAGATCACCGGCGGGTTGGCCACCTCGTGCAGGTACTCGATGCCCTTCGCCGCGCCCACCGCGATCTGCATCCGCGTGTGCCAGGGCAATGGCTTCCAGTTCGGAGGCAGGTCTGCTTGCCACCCATCCATGCGTGAATCAATCAATAGAAAATGCACGTACGCGGCGACAGCGCACGTGCACGAGTCGACGCACTGGAATCGATGAAATGTAGGAGTACGTGATTACCTAGAAGATGATCTTCCAACGAGCCCTTGGGCATGTACTCGTAGACCAGGATCCGCTGGTCGGAGTCGGTGCAGTACCCGAGCAGCTTGACGAGGTTGGGGTGGTGCAGGAGGCTAAGCATGAGGACCTCGACGAGGAACTCGCGGTTCCCCTGGAACCCGTTCCTGTCCAGCTGCTTCACGGCGATCACCTCTTTGGTGTCCGGGAGGACACCCTTGTACACGCGCCCGAAGCCGCCTTCTCCGAGCATGTTGCTCTCGCTGAACCCGTTGGTCGCGGCGCCAAGCTCCCGGAACGACAGCGCCCTGCTGGGCATGTTCTGGTTGCTGCCGCGCAGAATCTCTTCCGCCGCACACATGTTCTTGCAAACGTCTGCAGCGAGCGTTGCATCGATGGTTAGCATCGTTAGGCGTTTTGATCTTCTTCTGGGAATACGAATGTGAGAGTTAACATGCGTGCGCCATGACATCTGAGATTTGATCCGCTAACCCGACTGGGCCGAGATGTTGTTCACGAGGTCTGCGAAATCGCTGTCGCTCGACCTCCTGGTGTCGCCTTTGGAGTTGCCGTCGTTGCCCTCCTTCCTGATCATCTTCTTCCTCCTCCAAAACTTCCTCTTCCTCCACTTCTTCTTCGGATCCGGCGCGGACGTCGACGCCTCTTCCTTGCCGCGCACACCACCGCACACGGCGGACGAACAGCAGCAGCACGCGCACGCGCCGCGGAGGAGCCTCTTGCCGTCGTTGCTGCACCTCTTTGCCGCTGATGAGAACAGGCCCATCGCGGGATCGACGCGAGAGTGGGGAGGCACCCTCGGTCCGATCCGCGCGGGGAGGCCGGCAAGGATAGTTAGCGATACTTCTACAGCGGCGAGAGGGCGGAATTCGTGGACGGGAATGGCACGGCTTCATGTTTTTTTTCCCTGGACAATGGACATGAGTTGGAAGGCGCGAGCCAAATTTGGCAAAGTGCTCTTGTTTCTTCGTCCCGGCTAGGAGTACAACTGAACAACCGTCTAAATTATGCAGAATATAACTTGCACGGTAGATGCAAATAGATCACACTTTTTATAACATGCTCAATGGGTCATACATTTTGGAAAAAAATGGAGAACTAAGGCTATGTACAAGTGTTTATAAAAAATATAATTATTTTTACAATAAAGATTTTCCGATTCTTACTTTTCGATTCTCGTAGTTCAAATATGTGAAACAACTTATTAGAAAATCAGATTCTCATCAAATAAGCAAAGCATTTTCATGGAATTCTCATTTATTTTCACTGATAAACTGCTTATAAGAGGAAACAAACAAGACCTAAATCTAGCTCTTTGAAAATTAAAAAAACTTGAGGTAAGTATTGACTATTGACTAATATGCATTTTTACATGTCATATCTGTTACTGTACTAATCTTTAATCTGGTGGTACTAAGGGCTCTTTGACAGAGCTTCTAGCTCTTAATTTTTAGTCAGAATCTGAGAAGCTCTACAAAACATTGTTTTTCAAGAGAAATAATTCTTTTTTGATTTTGTGAAATAATTCTCTGAAATGAACTAAAGGGCTAGGAGTTGAAAAAGAAAAAGTAGCTTTTACTGATTCGGTGAAGTGATTTTTTGTCTTGATTTTAAAAGTTTATCTTAAATAATCAAAGAGAATCACTTTCAACCACAAAATCGATAGTGAATTCAGAGAATCAAAAGCTGAGAGCTCTATAAAAAAAGCCCTAAATCTTTTTTAAGGTCATAAAGCACAAAAAATTTATGGCTCTGGGGTCACTAGATCTCTTATGAGTATTATTTACCATAAAAGGATAATTAGTCGTAGATGATGACAATTTATGTTGAGTTAAGGTTTCTTTAGCAGAGTTCTCAGTTTTTGATTCTTCGGATTCTGATTCTCCTGTGAAGTGATTTTATGGTTGAAAGTGATTCTTTGATTCTTTAGGATAAATTCTTAGATCACTTCATAGATCAGAAATTTTTTTTAGCTCTTAGCCTCTTAGTTCATTCAGAAAATCACTTCACAAAATCAGATAGTTAGACAAGAAAAACTTCTTTGAAAAACAAAACTTTTCTAATTCTAACTTAAAAATCAGAAGTTGAAAGCTCTGTCAAAAAGCCTTAAATAGAAATGTCAGTGGATATACTAATAAAAATACATCTAAGTATTCATGTGCATCGGCAAGTTCAAGTGTTAGCCCCTCTTTGGCAGGGCACCGAGCAGCTTATGCTGCGGCTTGCACCATAAGCCCTGCCAAACGGAGATGGCAAAAGTGGCTTACCTAACAACCACAGCAAAAAGCCGGTTGCAAAATACACATGCAGAGAAAAGCTACTGAATGGTGGCTCATGCGGCTCACAACCTCACCATCGTACATACCTTTAAAGAAATTACCTAATCTACCACTGTTCCTTCCGTAATTTTCTTTCTTCTTCCTATTTCCAGGCAGCGATGGAGTAGCATCAATACCAGCATCTCTATTGTACGAATTTGTGTACTGTATTTCGATCACTATCTTTATGTACCTTTTTTTAAAAAATATTTTATGTTAAAATGTCTGTCAGTTGAGTTCTAATGTGTGTGTATGACACAAGCAAATGAGTCAAGGGTAAAATCGGCAATTCATCCCATCTCTCCATTTCAAAAAAGTCACAATAAGTCATTCTATCAAATGTTTCTAAAAAATATTCAACTTATTCAAATATAAGCTAAAGCCAAAGTCATACATCAGCATATAAGTTAGAGCTAAAATCAATTTTTAATAAGTCATAGCCCTACCAAACATACTCTTAAGAGCCTATTTGAATGTCATGGTTTTCAAAAACTGTAGTATTGAGAAACTATAGTTTTTAAAACTACACCTAGATAATACAATAATATTTAGAAACCAAATTTTTTTTACAGTTTTAAGAAAAACTATGACTTGTTTGGCAACTGAAGTTTTTTTAAGTATTTCCCATTTTTTTTAAAAAAATAGCTTTTGAGATGTTGGCATTCAAAGTAGCATTTGTACGATAGATGAATGTCCCACACATCTCATGTGTATATGAATTATTTTAAATGGCAAGATATCCTCTCGTTAACTGAGAGTTGTCTTTTTCATATAAACTTTCCACCTTAAGAATAGCAACATGACAATTTGTAAGATTATAAAATGATACATCATTGTGGTATTGTTATAAACTCTCAGTTAAACACAAAGTCCTAGAGATTGAAAATTCATTGTTTAGAATATTCAAACGTGATTTAGAATAAGCATGAATGTAATTGTTTACAAGAAATACATTATATTAATGCATTCAGAAATGTTTTGAAGATCAATTGCATGTGTCAGGTAGGGCACCAGACACGAGTCAAAACTCGATTTTGAAAAAAAAAGGTTCTAAGTAGATTTTTCTAAACTCCAAAAATACTATAGTATTTTACATACTTCAGTTTACATAATCATGAAACTAATTGCATCAAACACGTCAAAGTTTTCAGTACTATAGATTTTTTAGAAACTATAGTTTTACGCAAAAAACTTTAAAAATACCTTATATCGAAACAGGGCTCTAATTTACGACGCATACTCATACAAGCTAGTAGCGGATTCAGGCGCACAAGAATTATAATCGGGAAAACAAATATAAACATCTGTGACAAGTTCAGACGAATTTGCGGCATTTTGAGGCTGCATAGTGTAATGAAGTTCTCCGTTCCGACCGCCACGGCGCCACCCACCTGCCCGATCCACGGCCATGGCTTTCCTCAGAACCCTAAACCCTCTCATACGTCGGAGCCCCACCCTGATCTCGGACCCCAGGTCCCTCCCCTCCCTCCACACCTTCCTCGCCTCCTCGAGGACCCCCTCCGCCGCCACCCCTGCCTTCCCCGCCGCCGCCGTGCACCCCCACGTTCCCATCCGGTCCGGCGGCCCGCTGTTCCTCTCGTCGCCCCCATGGATGCTCTCGCAGTCCGCGACGCCTCTTACCGCAGCGGCCGCCGCCCTTGGCGCCAGGCTCCGCATGGCCCGTGCCCTCGCCGGCGGCGGCGTGCAAGCTGTCACCGCTGCGGTGCGGTGGGATAACAGGCGGATCTCTCAAGGTCAGGCGGAGGGCTCGGCGGCGGCGAGGGTTGTGGGAGGTGGAGGTGAGAAGTTTCTGAATGCACCCAATTTGGTGTCAATTGGGCGCATGTTTTCAGGGCCGGTCATTGGATGGTGAGTGTATTCACCCGGTTATCTGTGCTTAAGTTCAGCTAGAGCTGCATTCACCGTGCTACTAATGTGATGTTCATACTTCCTCTAAATTTAGCATTATCTGTTCAATATTTTTGCCTGGTTTTATTAGAGCCTTATAGGATATGAACTTTAAAGCGAGATTAGCATCATATTTTCAATGTTTTTGCATATTTTGATTGCTTTGTATTTTGATGATGTATAGATATCATGACCTTTTTGATAATTCTTATGATTATTTGCATGATTGAGCTTCTTTGGGTCACTTCAATTTTTTCCCTTTCCTTGTCTATGATGATATTCTTGGATTCAGGATCCAAGAAAACAAAATATTTAGAAGAGTGTAAGAGGATGCAGAGCAGCAATTTGAACCAGTACATTCAAGTGAGGATATAAAATAGAATCGTTTGGCGGGTAGCCACCAATGTTTGACCCTCTATCAAGGGTTGGGGGATTTTGGAGTTGAAACGTGTTAACCAATAAATGAACCTTTATTGATGTTACCTTTATCAAGGGTTGGGGGATTTTGGAGTTGAAACGTGTTAACCAATAAATGAACCTTTATTGATGTTACCTTTATTTATGCCGTTCTGTGTTTTGTATCAGTGTCGTTATGCATTTCATGCCCCTATTCTTGTTCTAATGACCTATGTGCACCTTAGGATGATCGTGAATGAGTGGTATCTTCCTGCTTTTGCCACATTAGCTGTATCTGGTGCAAGTGACTGGGTGAGGATTACACCTCTAGTACAATAACAATCCATTAAATCATATTCACTCGTGGCGTTTTTGTTCCTTATCTATAGTTGGATGGCTTTCTAGCAAGAAAGATGGGGATCAATTCTGTATTTGGATCATATTTGGACCCGCTAGCTGACAAGGTCAATTGAAACTTACAGCCTTTTGTTTCCTTATTAAAATTTTATCTCTTTTGTTTCCTTATTAAGCTTTAACTGTGCTGCTAAGATGACCTGGAATATCTGTGTTGTTGCTCAGGTGTTGATTGGATGTGTTGCAATAGCCATGGTTGAAAAGGATCTCTTAAATCGTAAGTTGATTAACTTGCAGCAATATGTTTTGTATTTTCCCAAATGCGGTTGATTAGCTTTTCTTCCTTAAATATGACAAGATTAATTTCTGATATCTTATTTCTATTTTTGTTGAACAAATTTTAAATTGTATTTTTGTGGGCTTGAAGCTGGTCTTGTTTGTCTGGTTGTTTTAAGAGACTTGCTCCTTGTGGGTGGTGCTTTCTACAAACGGGCTTCGAGTTTGGGATGGAAGGTACTATTTAGATGCATTAAACTTATCTTTTGGAAGGTTTGCAACTAAAATGAATGTTATTTGTCATATTTCTTTCAGTGGAAAAGTTGGTCAGACTTCGTTAACTTAGATGCAATTCACCGTGAAAAGGTTGAACCTCTTTTCATCAGCAAGGTAAGGTTCTGTTTTTGCATGGCACTTGGTTTGGTAGGCTTATAAAACCATCTGTGAAAGCATGATAATTATTTTTTTATTGCAGGTGAACACAGTTTTCCAATTAATGTTGGTTGCTGGTGCACTTCTTCAGCCAGAATTTGGCACAGAGGAGACTCAAAATTACATTACACTCCTGAGGTTCATTTCTAACTTTTCTTTTGTCTTCTGGCACGTCCTTGCAAGCATGTCCTACGCCTTAGTGAACTGATTGAATTATCTGGTGTAGCTCAAAAATTTTCCTGACATGAGCAGCTTCAGTAAATCTGGTCTCTTGACAATTTGTTTCCTACAAATAAATACTGAAGCAAAAGAACAATTGAATGTGAAAATGCACAAAAAAAAATGCAGAAGGGTGTAGCTACATAAGTCTGATAAGAAATTTACTTAGAGATTGATGTTTGCTTTTTTTTTAAAAATAACTTAAACAGGTTCTTGTTCTTTGCTACTTTATTTTGGTGTTTTATGCTCTTTTTCTTTTTGCAGTTGGCTTGTAGCTACGACAACAATCACATCCACTATTGGTTATGGTGTGAAATACTCTCGGATTAGACCAAGATAATGATGACTTCTCTGTATTTACTTTTTATGGATGAATTTGTCACTGACGAGGAGGGCAGATATCCGATGCCATACTGATGATTTGGCACTAGAAGCTGCACAAACTTCCCTAGAACAGCATGCTAAGTACCGGACAGACAATGGGCCCTTCTTCACCTTCCCTTTCCTCCCATGGCTTCTTGGATTAAAAATATGAGCAAGATTGCAGTGAAGTTTGAAGAACAGCCTCTGAATGGAATCAGAGCATGATCTATGCACTAGACCTTGGTCCTCACTCCTCACACCTGTAGCTGTTAAAATTCCTTTTGTTTTACTTTTGTATTTCAAATTAAGTTCCCCTCCTTTGTTTGGCTTAGATAACACGTCAAACTACAAGAGGCCAACAGCAGCAGCGTATAGGCTCCGAGCTCTGCGCCAAGACATTTTTTACTGTATCATTGTACAGATAACCTTCAGAATTTCTGTAATGATATAGAGAGAACCATGAAAGTTAGCTGTTGAATTGATTTAAAATGTGCCATTTGTGGCATGCTAGTGTTTGGTTTTTAACAGCCTAGTATATTTTCGACATGCCTTGAACCCGTCGTCTACAGTCGTTTGGCTGCGAGCTCGGGTCCATTTTTATGCCCCAGTACTCCCATCTGATACCTAGACCTACGCGGAATTCCTCGTGCACTCGTGCTAGTTCGTATGAACTTGTCGCCCTTAAATCCAGAAAGCTCAGGGATTTTTTTAAAAAAAATTGGAATCTGACACGCTTGATTTTGGCCCAACCAAAACCATAATTCGTTCCCTGCAGGAATTTCGTGGGGTCAAGAACAACAATCGTTGGAAAGGGGTTAATTGGGCCAGAATTGGCCCATGGAGAGACTTAGCGGAGCCGGGTCCAATCCACCATTCCTCCCTTCCGGCCCGCGTGGTCTTTATATATACAATCAGAATTACCCGGAAGTAACAAAATTAGCAACCCACAAACGCGTGCTCAACGGACACGGCTGGAGGCAAGGACGACGAAGAGAGGAACCCTAACGGATGTGACCATGCCTTCGTCCCCCGCCCGCCGCCGCAGCGGCTGCGAGAACGGCCCCCCTTCGCTGCCGGGTGACTCCAGGGACTACTCGGCGCTGCCCCACGACGCCCTGCTGGCCCTCTTCCTCCGGATCCCGCAAGCAGACATCCTTCGCAGTGCGGGGCTCGTGTGCGCGTCGTGGTGGCGGATCGCCGTCTCTGAGCCCGCGCTGTGGCGGCACATCGACCTCGCCACTGACGAGGACAAGATCAACGAGGTTGAAAAGCCCCGACGGAGTGGCCGGCGATGGCCCGCGCCGCAGTGGACCGCGGCGCCGGCCAGTGCGAGTCCTTCCGTGGCCGCGTCGACGACGACTTCCTCGCCTACCTCGCTGAAAGGTATCCGATCTACCACTCTACTCTATGATTGCAGCATGTATACACTCATTGACGAAGGTGACAAGCAATACGCTTGCATTGCAGATCGCCTTCCCTAAGGAGCATCCATGTCACGTCCTGGTTCTTCATGCAGTCAGAGAGATTCGTCGAGGCTGTGGTCAAAAAGCTCCCCTCTTGCTGGAGCGGATCGTCCTGTCGCGCGGCTACTTCCACGCATCGTCAGAGGTGATGCGCGCCCTCCTCGAACACTGCCCCCGCCTGGAGCTGCTCGACGCCGGCGGCTGCTACAAAAATACCGCGATAGGGCGCCGGCTAGAAGAGAGGTGTCATCGCGAGATCAAGGTCCTGCGGATGCCCGAGTGGAGCCCTGGTAGCTGCAGCTGCTGCACCGAGTATGCCCAGGAGTATGCAGACGAACATGACGAGTGATCAGTGTCGTCGATTCTGTGGGAACAATCAATAAGCTCTCATGTAGGTTTGGAGGGCTACCTAATAAGCTGATAATGTGTGCCAGATATGGCTTTTAGTTGTTCCAGAACGTATTTGATCATTTGGTTTCGAATTAGTATGTGATGGATTTAATGTTCAGCACTGTACATGATCTTACGCTCGTTCATGCTACAACAATGATCATTTTTTGTCCAACTAGAACATCACACAAAATCTTAATTTAAGCAAATTTAATTCACTACAAAAAATGGCTTGTAGATAAGGCTGTGGGTATTTTTAGTTTATCTCTTATATTTGTTATAGAGGTATATTTTTGTGACATTTTAAATTAAAATGCATCTCTTGCATGGATATAAATTTGAGAGTTTTTTAAATGCCTTTATAAACAATAGAAGTATCCTTTGATGCATTTATAAAATTTCTACATATATCGAACATAGAGTCACTCTTGCGACAAGTTAAAAATGACTATATCATGTACATACATTATTAAAGGCATCACTAGTTTGCTGATAACTGATAAAAATAATACATCAAATATAGATACATTGTG
>BCLH01000473.1:5339-151184 GCA_001602315.1 Zoysia pacifica
CGAGATTAAATCCAGAGCCCTGCCTCCGCCTAATTAAACCGCAACCACCCGATCAAGATCCGAGGGACAACAACGAGCCATGTCGTCCCGATTCCTCGGCCATTGAATTCAAAATCTAGAGCCGAGATGAAGCCACGTAGGCCGAATTATCTCAACCACCTAATTCAAAATCAATGGCCTGGATTAATCCTAAAATTCCAAATAAAATCAGCATGATGTAATGGTGACGTCATCAAACTCGAAAATAAATTAAAAAGAATTAGGAAAATTTATTTAAATTATTTAATTGTTTAATAAACCCCAGATTAATGCAATAATTATAAATAATAAAATAATTAATTATATTATTATTCAAAATAAAAATCTAATAATTACATAATAATGACGATTAACTGTTAATTAATTGTTAGTTAAATATGGCAATTTTACAGAAAAGTTCGTAAATTTTTTATTAAGTACAGAATAGTCCTTGCCCTAATTTTTCACTTTAGCCCCTGAACTTTTTAATAATTACATTTCAGTCCTTAATAAAATTTGGAATTTAAATAATAATTTTAGAATTAACCTAAACCTTATAAAAGCCATAACTTTTGATCCGTAACTCCGATTTAAGCAAATAATATATCAAAACGATCGTATCGAAATAATCTATGCATTCATGATATCATCATACTGATCTTGTTCTGTTTTGTCGCATTGATTGATTGTTTGTGTTCTCGTGCGATAGGCGACTTCGTCCCAGAGCCACAGATCGTCGAAGACTTCCAACAGCAGGAGTTCGAGACCGCCGACTTTTACTCCCAAAAGCAGCAAGGCAAGTGTCTTTGACCATCTTGTGCCTATTTTCAAAACATCTATCTTGTAGATTGCATACTTCTGTCAAATTGACTGCGTACCTAGTAATAAAAATTTCTAGTTTTCCACATTATGCCTTGTCACCTTAGTTTACTTTATTGTTGGGTAGATCACACGCTTAACATGTTATTGTCAGGATGGGTGTTATTAAATAGATTATTATTATACTTGCTTTATGAGGATTACTTGGTTAAATTGTAGCAACTTGAAAATTGGGATTTGGGGGATATGGTTTGGTATAGGGCTGTGTGCGAGTTACAGCGCTGTCCCTTGGTGAGTTACCTTCCCAAATCTAAAGACTGGTTCGTAGAGCGACCACCCATGTGTTCCCGTACAGCTACGATGCCAACAATGGGCGCGGTCTGGCGTAGTAAGTGATGAAAACTAGTTCTGTGCGTGTCAAACGATAGAGCGGGGAAAGCGGGTTACGCTTGGATCCGCCTGGAGAGACATGTGTGGGGAAGGGAGAGTTACTCCCGGGAACCATTCGGCACAAGAGGTGATGAGGACATTACTCCTTTAGATACACACAAGAGTCCTCAAAGTAGTATTGATGAAACTCATCCACGACAGTTGCAATTAGAGGTGAGCTCGTTCTAAAACACATGTCTTCCTTCCTTTGAGAATAGATTGCTACCTAATAACTTTATCATGATTAAGAATATTGAAGAGAGTCAAGAAAATCATGAAGAAGGACTTGGAAATGCTCAAGATCAGAACCGCACGTTCGACCCCGGAGGAGATCCAAACAACTTAGGTTCGAGCCTGACTCAGGCTCCTGGAGCAGCCTACACTAAAATGGGTGCCCCAGTCTCATACGAGCTCCGTTTTAGACGTTCTTGATATGGTTGGAAAGCTAACAAGATAACCTTTCCAACGGAACTGGCTTCATCTCTAAATTTGATCAGAATCAGTAGAAATCATTAAATAATATGACATCCAGAAACTGCCCAGGTGCTGCAACACTATATTTTGGCCTTTGGGCCATGTATGTTTTCTAGGCCCATTAGTATTAGAGTTTACCCCTAAGGTCGACCTGAACTCTATAAATTCAGTAGCCACCGTCATTAGAGATAGGTTTTGATTAGTTTTCTCCTGTTTCCAAATAGTTTCACCGTTTGACGGCTTGTTGGTTTTCCAAGTTCATGTTTCAATCCACATTTCGCAAGTGAGTTGCGTTCTTCCTTGTTCTTACTTGTGTTCTTCGATTCACAGACAGGGATTAGCCTTCTTGGCGAGGTCAATCGTGTGTGCTCTGTTGATAATCGGAGAAGTGGTGCTGCGATTGCGGGGTTTGAATCGTGTTGATTTGAGGTCGGATCAATTGTGTGTCACATCTCCGCCAAATCAAGAGTTATCACGACCTTGCGCACGGTTGATAACCAGATGAGAAGTGGTGCTGCGATTGCGTGGTTCAAATCGTGTTGATTTGAGGCCGGATCGATTATGTGTCACATCTCTGCCAAATCGAGAGTTATCACGACCTGACGGAAGATCGGAAACCACGTACACATCAAGTGGTAATCAGAGCTTCAGGTATACCGTTAGATTCACATCTATTCTTTTTATTTTGCATTCATCCTATCGTCCACAGAAAAGCTGCAACACAAAAAAAAAATAGTAGATCGTTAGGTGTTTCCCTATCCAAGCCGTGCTTAGCCTTTGCATAATTTTATTTCAGAGTCTGTAGTGTTGAGTTTGTGTCCTTAGTTTGTGTTTTGGTTGCTGGATTTCGTGATCTTTTTGTATCTAGGTGTTTTTCTTCATCGTTCATCCACATCGTGTTCAGATCTGTTATCGTATCACATCTGTTAATTGTTTCTTTTGCATTGAAAATTTAACCTACCCACCCACTCATATTTCAATCACAACCAGATCTACGCTTCATATATCCACATTTCTATATTTATCTGCCGCATAATCATCCACAAAAACGTTCTCAAAATTCGCATCCAATTTGAAATCCAAATCTGTTTTTAGCCTTTCAAACAAATCTGATTCAGAGATCCATCATTAAAATAGTCATAGCTTTTGTTTTTGTACTCCAAGTTAGACATATAAGTACTTTTTGGATATCTACAGAAACTTTCCCATCCTCTGACGATCCTAGATTCTACAAATTCATAACAGAAGTTTCTTTTTTTGCGCTCTGAAGTTTCAACGCATATTTAATAGAAATTTGAGATTTTCTCGAGGCCACATCTTTTATGATATTGATCTAAAATTTGGTCGTGTATCATCTTTTGTGCTTCTGATTTAGAAAAAAATATCCAAAAAATAAAATAAAAATAAAAAATTTTGAAGACCAAGAAGTGGAGAATTAACCTTCACTGAATTTTCAGGTGCTGAAAAATATCCTGATTTTTGGCGCCTTATCATTTATGTTGTTGCTGCCATTTGCTATCTTCATTTATATTCTTGTAACATCTGAAATTTTTTTATAAGATTGGGCCAGCAACTAGAACATAATATTTAGAACACTAATTCAATATTACTATCTGTTATAGAATTGTGTTCCACTAATCATTATTTCAGCCCTTCAAGCTCCACATATATACCTCGGATCAGCACTGTATTTGACCCTGCAATTGTGGAATTATGACTCTCTGGTTTCTCCTGCAACTGGTTGCACCATGCTTTGCTTTGCTTTGGTAAGAATCTTGCAAGAGCTCGGTAAGGCGTTTTCTTTTACGGAATTTTCACCACCCACTTACTGTAGTTGCAGGAATAATATTTTTGATGTCCATATGCTATTTTCTAACCATGACAGGAAGAAAAGGAGGTGAATACAATAATACTGCGACAAACTTTGCGAGATGTAATCTACCGCAAAGAGATGTTGCACATAATCAAAAAACGCATAAGTTTCAGACCAATTCTACATCATGTCCTTCCACGAGTAACTATATTCTTTCATCTCTTCCTTTATATGATGATTTAGATTCTACTAAATATATTGTTTGGGAAAATGATATGGATAATCTATTTGGACAATACCGTAGAGTAAAAGGAGAAAGCTTTTGAATGTTGGTAATGCATTAGTTAATCATGCTTTAACTTTGTGACAATATTTCTATATAAAAAAATATTCTCTGACATGGAGTGATGCTAAAATTTTTATGAGAAAAGTTTTTGTTGATACATCTTTGAAATCTATATCTAGTTGTGATGAACACTCTTTGGAGGAGTTTTCTACTGTACCTCCTATTGCATCTAACATTTTGCAGGAAATTGAGATCAAACAAGAAGATGAAAGTGATACATACAAGGAGAAAGAACAGATACACAATGTTTCATGCATAGCCCAAGATGAGATTGATGATAACACGTCAAAAGGTATTGCTGAAAATGAGAAGAAAATTATTGAACATCGATCTAAAAAAGGTGACAATAATTTTGTTGTGCTGAAATTTCTTATCTATTCTACTTTTGTAAACCAACCGCTGATATCACCTTTTATCTATTTATCTTTGTCACTGTTTGATTTGCCCACTAGTTCTTGTGATAAGGAAAGGTTGTGTGCTGATATTTCTATTCTTCCTATGCAACAAGAAGTAAATGAATTTGAAACTCTTAATTTTTATCCATTCACTAGTGCTGAAATTAAACATTTCACACCCGTTATATATAAAAATGATGCGCTGAAATTGCTATCTTTTCCAAACACGGTGGGTTATATTAAATATGATTCTATTCGTGACCGTACTATAGTAGAGAGGATGATATTTTCGAAACCTGAATTGCCTTTGTTTATTAGAACAAATTTTTATGTTATAGGCAATTATGATTCTAGAGGTGTGTTTATGGTGCAGAGTTTATATTTGCTCAAATTTAAAATCCTCGTGCATGGTGAAAATAAATAACAAACTAGATGATGAAAATATAAAATGTCATGCCATGTCATGTTTATCTAGTTTTTCTAAGACAACACACTTTATGGCTTCTTAGAAGAATGATCTTGCTGATTTTTGTGATAAAAATACTTTATGTGATGCTTTAGTGTGCAAAGATGCTATGTTTGCATCTTGTGATTTTTCTAGCTATTTGTGCGCTCCTGTTACTAACTATTTGCAGAAGTATCATGATACCCAACAGCGAACGCCGAGGACGGCTTTCCATCAAGAATGGGAGAAGGATGAGATTATAAGGATCTTTGAGCCACCAAGTGATTGTGTTCAAATACCCCCGTGGCCTCCATCTTTTCATACAAGTTCCAGAGCATGGTGGAGTCAAGGTCCAGAAAATGAACTTAAGTCGAGGACGACTTCAAAACAAGAAGGGGAGGATGATGAGGACATTACTTCTTTAGATACACACAAGAGTCCTCAAAGTAGTATTGATGAAACTCACCCACGACAGTTGCGATTAGAGGTGAGCTCGTTCCAAAACACATGTCTTCCTTCCTTTGAGAATAGATTGCTACCTAATAACTTTATCATGATTAAGAATATTGAAGAGAGTCAAGAAAATCATTAAGAAGGACTTGAAGATGCTCAAGATCAGAACCGCACGTTCGACCCCGGAGGAGATCCAAACAACTCGGGTTCGAGCCTGACTCGGGCTCCTGGAGCAGCCTGCACTAAAATGAGTGCCCCAGTCTCATACGAGCTCCGTTTTAGACGTTCTAGATATGGTTGGAAAGCTAACAAGATAAACTTTCCAACGGAACTAGCCTCATCTCTAAATTTGTCTGGAATCAGCAGGAATTGTTAAAACAATATGACATCCAGAAACTACCCGGGTGCTGCCACACTATCTTTTGGTCTTTGTACCGTGTATCTTTTCTACGCCAATTAGTATTAGGGTTTACCCCTAAGATCGACCTGAACTCTATAAATTCAGTAGCCACCATCATTAGAGATAGGTTTTGATTAGTTTTCTCCTATTTCTGAACAGTTTCGCTGTTTGACGGCTTGTTGGTTATCCAACTTCATGTTTCAATCCAGATTTCGCAAGTGAGTTGCGTTCTTGTTCTTGCTTGTGTTCTTCAATTCGCAGACAGAGATTAACCTTTTTGGCGAAGTCAATCGTGTGCGCGTTGATAACCAGAGGAGATGTGGTGCTACGATTACGGGGTTCGAATCGTGTTGATTTGAGGCCGAATCGATTGTGTGTTGCATCTCCGCCAAATCGAGAGTTATCACGACCTTGCGCACTGTTGATAACCAGAGGAGAAGTGGTGCTACGATTGCGGGGTTCGAATCGTGTTGATTTGAGGCCGGATCGATTGTGTGTCGTATCTCTGCCAAATCGAGAGTTAACACGACCTGGCGGAAGAGCGGGAACCACGTACACATCAAGAGGGGGCCTCTCGGGTTTTCGGTTAGTGCTCAAGGGGTAAAACCTTAGTGGGCACGTACAAGCTGGTGGAAGTCATGAAAAAGCCTTGTAGTGATCTCTTGGCCCTCACACCAAAGGAAGTGTGCGAGTGCGACGGCACACGCATAATGAAGATTCTTTTTAGTCACCTGGCAACATCAGATGAAATCACTACTTGTAGAGAAATTTGTACAATCTCTGCAGAGTGTAAAACTATCATGATAGCCGTGCTCACGATCATGAGCGTTGCATGGACCCTCACATGATTAGCGGGAATTGGTATTGGTTTGGTTTGGTAAATCACAGTTGGAGACTGTGATTTGGTTCTCTTATTGATATTACTGTTTATAGGTGCGATGTCTTTCACTTAGTAAATAGGTGCTTAATAGAAAATGTGTGCTTTTATGCAATTAAACTCTATATTGCCTGTTCCTTGATATTTGCCACATGTCATATACTTCCCACACTTGATGAGTACATCCTGTACTTAACCTTGCCTTTATAATTGCTGCTCATTATAGGGAGAAGATTAGGAGAACATTGAAGACTCTGGAGCCGACGTCTAGGCGAGCTATTCGGTCAACTGCCTGTGGAGCCCAAGACGCTTTCATTTTGTTTTCGCTATTTTGGTTTGTAATTCAATAAGACTCTTAGTCTATTTTTGTAATAGTTTAGTTATTCGAGACATTGTTCTATTTACCATTAATGAAGTCACTTTATGTGTGAAACTTGTTCGTGGGCACACATAAAGGGTTATTCGATTTTAGCCATAAAACCGGGTGTGACAGAAGTGGTATCAGAGCCGTGTTGACCGTAGAACGCAAACCTAGAGTAGAATAGACGTTTAGAATCAATTTCAAAACTAGTTGCCAAAAGTGTTTGCAAATATTCATTTATTCCTTATCCTAAATCCATCTATTTTCTAACCCATGTGATTCTAAAATTTTAGGTGGCGAAAACCAAGTACACAGCAAGAAAGACCATAGGACCGAAAGGAAGGCCACTGGGACCGATAGCGAGAAGGTTTGCAAGAAGGTCAACGCCAGTTCCACCACCCGTTGAGCTAGAAGACGGACCCGAAGTGCAGCCAATGCGAGGGAGAGCCATCCTCAGTGACTCCGAGGAAGAAGAACATCACGACCCGAACATTCACAACAAGCAAGACACATCTCAAACACCTCCAGTGGCACCAGAAGAGTCTGAACCAGAAGAGGAGGAACCAATGGAAGAAGAACTAGTGGAGGAAGAGTCACAAGAGGAGGAGCCGCAAGAAGAAGCGCCACAGGAGGAGCCACAGGAGCAAGAGCACATCCGATCTCCGTCCCCAAGGACGCCTGAAGAGGAGGAAGAACTGTGGCGTCGCATGTGCAGGAAATTCCACACCAATGGAGAGCTAGGAGGACAAGCCACCGAGGATCTCAAGGCAATGATGGACAAGATTGGCCTGCAGACAGTGCTATCCTTCACCCATCAAGTCATCTCCATCCTAAATTGGGATGAGTGGATGGTTGAGTTGAAGATCTATGACGGGAACCACGAGTTCGGCAGTCATGTCAGCCCAGTCCCAAGGATCAGTGAACAAGAAGCAGTTGCGAATGTGATATAGGCTGCCTCTACTAGCATGGCTCATCGGTACCGGCACAAGCTCTACCACTCGAGGTTTCACCACTTTTCTTGCAGGATGTCGGGTTCGAGGAAGATTCTGGGATTCATGAAAGAAGATTCGAATGCCAGCACAGCTCAACTGAAGAAGGACAAAGCGATGCTAAGGGTCTGCCGACAGTACCGTGCTGCGTTGGATGAGATCGACTTATCTTCGTGCGGAGCTTGAAGAAGCACTTGGTGTGGCTGACGAACACTGGACCAACTCTTCACCACCACCAAGTCCCTCGCTGGCAGTCACTACTACCAGTTTTCAGCCTTCGGTTGTGCCGCCACCTCAACGCTTCATCTAGGACTAGGAGTAGAGAGTCCATTGCTTTAAGATGTAATAGAAAATTCCCTTGTTAGGAGCCTTCAGGTTTGATTAGAATCGTTTAATTCGTAGGAGTGTGCTTTGTGTTAGTGTGCTTGTGTAGGCTTTGTTAGTGTGTGATGTAAGCTATGAAATGCTTCGGCACTTGTTTATGGCCGCATCTTTTTCTCAGTTGAATAAATCCTTGTTTATCGTGTCACTTTGATGCATATAGTTGGGATTCTTTATTCTTTCTTCTTTTCATCTATCTCGATCATCAATCGCAACTCTTCTCTCCATTATACCAGATGGTTTACACCAGACGCACTGCAACTGATCAAAGAGGTTTCTCCAATCAGAACGGCCAAAACAGCCAGAACAACCAGAACCAGAGCAACCATGTCCCCAGGACAATAACCAAGGTGGCAACAACAATAACAATGACATCAATGCCAATGGAATTGCTGGGCCATTCACACAGATCATAGCTATGCAGATGCAGTTGATGCAGAACATGAAGCAGACTCTCACTCAGATGCAGTAAAATTAAGGTGCAGCACCACAAGGTCAAGGCCAGTACAAGTTGAGCGAGTTTCTGAGAACACGGCCACTCACTTTCTTTCAAGCCAAGGATCCCTTGGAAGCTGATGACTGGCTCAAATCAATTGAGAAGAAGCTTGACATGGTGCAGTGCAGTGACCATGAGAAAGTACTCTACGCAACACATCAGTTAGCTGGAGCTACCGTAAACTGGTGGGATGCATACTCCAGTGCTCATGCTAATGCCGCAAGCATCACTTGGAATGAATTCCAGACCAACTTCCGCTATCACCATATGCCAGCTGGGACCATCAGACTAAAGAAGGAGTTCCAGAATCTGAAGCAAGGTGGAATGTCAGTGAGTGAGTACTTCAACAAGTTCACTCAACTATCAAGGTATGCCCCGGAGGATGTGAACACAGATGAGAACAAGTAGGAGCTGTTTCTTGATGGCCTGAACCATGAACTCCAGTACCAGCTTATCAGTAATGATTACATGAACTTTCAGAAGCTGGTTGACAAAGCCTTTGTTCTTGAGAATAAGAAGACTGAAATTGAGCGTGAGGGCAAGAGGAACATGTCATTCAATGGACAGTCTTCTAATGCCAATGTTCGCCCTCGCATGATGCCACCACAGGGACCGATGTACTGTCTTCCGTATGCTGGGAAGCCACAGATGCAAACTCCACGCTCTAACTTTCAGATGCAGGCGCAGAAGCCAAACTTTCAGGCAGCTCATCCCAATCCACCTCAAATGCCTCGTACTGAGAATCAGTCAGCAACTCGTCCTATAGTGCCAGCTCAGCAGAACAATAACAAGCCATTTACTGGAGCTAATGCAGTCGGTGTTCGAGGGACATGCTTCAAGTGTGGTATGCCAGGATACTATGCTAACTACTGTCCGAACAAAGCTGCTACACCACCAGTGGGAAATGCTCAGAAGCCCAATCAGGGAAATAATCAAGGCCAATCCAACTACATCTATGGCAGCGTGAATCATGTGACCAGTGAAGAAGCGCAGCAAGCTCCAGAAAATGTGATGGGTACGTTCCTTACAAACTCTAAACCTACTGCTGTTTTATTTGATTCTGGAGCATCGCATTCATTCATAGCATCAAGTTTTGTTGTAAAGTTTGAGATTCCTATAATTCTTATGACTCGCGCTATGCTGGTTAGTTCTCTTGAAGGAGAAATGAGGAGTAGCCACTTGTGCCTAAACGTAAGTTTGGAAATAAGGGGGTAGTATTCATAGCCAACCTTATTATTCTGGAATCAAAGGGGATAGATATCATCCTTGGAATGGATTGGTTGAGAAAGTATGATGGAGTGATTCAGTGTGCTAGAAGGACAGTACAGTTGACCAGTAAGGATGGGACCAAAGTTGAGTTTGTGGCAGCCAGTACAGCGGGACAAACATGTGTGATCAACCAGATGGAAGGCAGAACGATTAAGGAGATACGAGTTGTTTGTGACTATCCAGATGTGTTTCCGGAGGAATTGCCAGGTACGCCACCTGACCGTGATATTGAATTCTTGATTGCTCTAGTGCCTGGAACAGCGCCTATATCTAAGAGGTCATATAGGATGCCCGTTAATCAACTAGTAGAGCTTAAGAAGCAAATCACAGAGCTTCAAGAAAAAGAATTCATTCGCCCTAGCTCATCGCTATGGGGAGCGCCAGTACTCTTTGTGGAGAAGGATGGAACTCAAAGGATGTGTGGATTATAGATCTTTGAACGAGGTTACTATCAAGAACAAGTATCCTTTGCCAAGGATTGAAGATCTGTTTGATCAGATGAAGGGAGCGTCGGTGTTCTCGAAGATTGATCTAAGGTCAGGCTATCATCAACTGAAGATCAGAGAATCGGATATACCTAAGACTGCATTCAGAACCAGATATGGGTTGTATGAGTATACAGTGATGTCATTCGGATTGACCAATGCCCCTGCTTATTTCATGTATATGATGAATAAGATTGGTATTCTCCAAGAGTGAGACGGAACATGAGCAACACCCAAACGGCCGAGATTAAAACCAGAGCCCTGCCTCAGCCTAATTAAACCGCAATCGCCCGATCAAGATCCGAGGGACGACAATGCGCCACGTCGTCCCGATTCCCGCGGCCATTGAATTCAAAATCAAGAGCCGAGATGAAGCCACGTAGGCCGAATTATCTCAACCACCCAATTCAAAATCAATGGCCTAGATTAATTCTAAAATTTCAAATAAAAAAATAAAACCCTGCTGATTGCGTTAGCATGACGTCATGGTGACGTCATCAAACCTGAAAATAAATTAAAATGAATTAGGAAAATTTATTTAAATTATTTAATTGTTTAATAAACCTAGATTAATCCAATAATTATAAATAATAAAATAATTAATTATATTATTATTCGAAATAAAAATCTAATAATTATATAATAATGATGATTAACTGTTAATTAATTATTAGTTAAATATGGCAATTTTACATAAAAGTCCCTAAACTTTTTATTAAGTACAGAATAGTCCTTGCCCTAATTTTTCACTTTACCCCCTAAACTTTTTAATAATTACATTTTAGTCCTTAATAAAATTTGGAAATCACAATTAGGTCCTCGAAATTTAAATAATAATTTCAAAATTAACCTAAACCTTAGAAAAGCCATAACTTTTGATCTGTTACTCCGATTTAAGCAAATAATATATCAAAATTATTGTATAGAAATAATCTATGTATTCACGACACCATCATACTGATCTTGTTCTGTTTTATCGTATTGATTGATTGTTTGTGTTCTCATGCGATAGGTGACTTCGTCTCGGAGCAGCACTTCGTCGAAGACTTCCAACAGCAGGAGTTCGAGACCGTCGACTTTTACTTCCAAGAGCAGCAAGGCAAGTGTCCTTGACCATCTTGTACCTATTTTCAAAACATCTATCTTGTAGATTGCATGCTTGTGTCAAATTGACTGCGTACCTAGTAATAGAAATTCTTAGTTTTCCACATTATGCCATGTCGCCTTAGTTTACTTTATTGTTGGGTAGATCACATGCTTAGCTTGCTATTGTCAGGATGGGTGTTATTAAATGGATTATTATTATACTTGTTAGCTTGCTATTGTCAGGATGGGTGTTATTAAATGGATTATTATTATACTTGCTTCATGAGGATTAATGGGTTAAATTGTAGCAACTTGAAAATTAGGATTTGGGGGATATGGTTTGGTATAGGGCTGTGTGTGGGTTACGGCACTGTCCCTTGGTAAGTTATCTTCCCAAATCTAAGGACCGGTTCGTGGAGCGACCACTCATGTGTTCCCATACAACCACGATGCTAAGAATGGGCGCGGCCTGACGTAGTAAGTGATAAAAACTAGTTCTGTGTGTGCCAAACGGTGGAGCGAGAAAAACGGGTTACGCTTGGATCCGCCTGGAGAGAGATGTGTGGGGAAGGGAGGGTTACTCTCGGGAACCATTCGGCATAAGAGGGGGCCTCTCGGGTTTTCGGTTAATGCCCAACGGGTGAAACCTTAGTGGGCACGTACAAGCTGGCGAAAGTCATATAAAAGCCTTGTAGTGATCTTTTGGCCCTCACACCAAAGGAAGTGTGCGAGTGCGACGACACAGGCATAATAGAGATTCTTTTTAAGTCATCTGGCAACAGGGGATGAAATCACTACTCGTGGAGAAATTTGTACAACCTCTGCAGAGTGTAAAACTATCATGACAGCCGTGCTCACGGTCACGAGCGTTGCATGGACCCTCACATGATTAGCAGGAATTGGTATTGGTTTGGTTTAGTGAATCACAGTGGGAGACTGTGATTTGGTTCTGTTATTGATACTACTGTTTATAGGTGCGATGTCTTTCACTTAGTAAATAGGTGCTTAATAGGAAATGTGTGTCTCTAATGTGTGCTTTTATGCAATTAAACCCTATATTGCCTGTTACTTGATATTTGCCACATGTCATATACTTCCCACATTTGCTGAGTACATCCTGTACTCAACCTTGCCTTTATAATTGCTGCTCAGTAGAGGGAGAAGATTGAGAGAACATTGAAGACTCTGGAGCCAACGTCTAGGCGAGCTATTCGATCAACTGCCTATGGAGCCCAAGACGCTTTCGTTTCATTTTTGCTGTTTTGGTTTGTAATTCAATAAGACTCTTAGTCTATTTTTGTATTATTCGAGACATTGTTCTATTTACCGTTAATAAAGTCACTTTATGTGTGAAACTTATTCCTGGGCACACATAAAGGGTCTTTCGGTTTTAGCCATAAAACCGGGTGTGACAGCTTTCCCCCTGTTTGGTAGCTTTGTCTCCCCTTTGTCATCTAATCACACAAAAAAGATGGCATCGAAGAAGCATATAGAGAGGGAGAATGCTGTAGAGACAAAGGTTAGTGTATGATAGAATAGAATGGGAGTGCAAAGCACTAAAGAACATGCAAAGACAATCACAACACGGGGAATTAAACACAATAGAAGCCACGGGTTAGTCAAGAAACTAAGTGCATTCCAATTAGCTAAATCATCAAATAAAACATAAGCTCATCAGAATGTCACAAAGAGCCAAAAAGTCCGCCAAACAAAATCCAGATCTCTATCTACCCATCCATGACCCATCCATGACCTCACCCAAGATAGCTAGCCAATCAAAAAATGATACACCACACGTCTCACTCCCAACTCCTACAAGAAAACTAGTCTTGCGCGGCTGAAGAGTCAGGTGCAGTGATGGTCGATGGCTGCTTCTTTGAAGCTGGCTCGGCTGCTGCTGCTGACACATCTTCTCTAAGCTGCTCAGTATCATCAAAGGCACTCAAACAGGAGGAAAACGTCGGGGAGGGCTCCTTGCCATCAAGTGAAGCTGGCTGATCAAAACTAGCAAGGATTCAGCTGCCTCCTCTGCTGTGTATCCGACGTCAACCAGGATAGCTGCATCTGAAGAACTCGACTGCTCGGCTATGATGGCTGAAGGCTCTGCCTCTGAAACCGCTGGTGGTGGCTCTGACAAAACTAACTTAGAAGTGGTAGCCTCAAAAGAAAGTACTCTCAAAGCAAGCGGAGAACTACCAACCACTATCCCTGACTCCAATGCCAATATAGAAACTCTAGACTCAGCTGAAGCAAACGTGCCGACATGGAGTACGAGGAAATCGAGGAGAACTGATATGAAGTAACTGGTATGCTAACTCCACCAGTAGTCACTGTCGTGGTAGCTGCTCCAAAAGGAACAAACAGTGATAACAGAGCTGAGAGCAAAGTCGTAAAAGTGTGCCGCTTCTACTGCTGACTCTGAAGCTCTGCTAAAAATGCTGGCACTAATGAATACTGTGGCTGAGGTGCTGTTGGTTGTAGCTGTGAGGGCAGAGGACCCGGTAGTGTGGTCGTTGAGAATGAAGGCAAAGGTGACATACCGATTGATGCGGGGTTCAGTCCTGATCTTTCAATGGAGACGGTAAACACGATTGGTGGAAGGAAGCAATGTTCACGGCCCAACTACAACTGTCCACGATGTTGCGCCTTAGCGACCGATACACCGATTCCTGATGGTGATCGCGAACTTGTGGAGCGCGATCAACCAGACAAGAGGGCACTCGTCCTGCAAGCAATCGTAGACAAGCAAGAACGAAATGAAAAAGCACTGAATTGCTAGATAAAAAAAATAAGAATTCAATCTAAAAACATAAATGGTGGGGTTTTGATGGCAAAAAGACGGGCGATCTAGTCGACACGTGCGCTACAAGCGAAGTAACAGCGGCTAAATTTCAATCTATCAAAACCCAAGTGTTCTTGGTGACGGTTAGGGCCTTTTACTAGGGTGGAGGATTACCAGGGGAGTGCTGGGTCGTCCTCAAACCCTAAGACGCGCCCTTAATGGGCTCAACTCGGTACACGGGCCAACGACCTAAGTTGGGGTGACGCAACACCTTTTGTAGCAAAATATTGATTGGCACTGACTCTGACGTCGTATGAAGGTGGGCCGGATCCGTTGGAAAGTAGACTTCATAAGCTTTCTAGGAAGTACTTAAACACCCAAAATGGAGCCCGTATGAAGTCGTGGAAGACGTTAGAAGTTGATGCTGTCCTGCAATCCGAATCCAGCCTGTGCGACTCTATCTCCTGGTTGTTTTTCTCCTTGGTTCCTAAGCAACACAAGAGTACACGAATTTCCATGATATAAAGAGATTGAACATGAGCTTAAGAGTGAACTTACTTGATGATTAAGTTGACGTACACGGGCGCGAGTAATAGGAGCCATAACCGGAATATATGCAGGCCTACGGAGGAGAATGTATTCATGGTGTTGATGTCCTCATCATCGATCCCCTAGAGATATGATGCAATTGCTCCAAACCTGGCAAACATATATGATATTGCCGCTGCTATCTCCAACTGAGTCCGCTGCGACCTCTGAAAGAACTCCTTGTCTTGCCATCTCCTCTACTCTGCAAGCTCTCTCGCCATCCGAAGCCTCTCCTCAATCTGGAGGCGCTCGAGTCGAATCCTCTCCTCGAACTCACCCCTCTCTTGGCGAATCCTCTCATCCTGCTCCTGCCTACATCTCCTCTGCTCAGCCTGGATAGCATCTAATAAGGTAGCAAGAGCAGGGTCAAGTGTGACGTGAGAAATCCAGATGAGCCAGTGCGTGGATCCGAGTCCCAGAAGATATGAACTCCAAGGCAGCAATGACATCGGTCCTATCAAATCTATGTGGCTCCCCTCGATACATAAATAAAAAAATGAACGGTCGGGGGAGATCCACAGTGAAGCATAGAACTCCAAAACAATCTCCTCACTATATCTCAACGGTTGGGTGACCAACTCCGACAAACTAGAAAGATATGCAACATGCTCCTCTATGTCCACTCCAGCTCCTCTGCTCGGTGCCTCAATAGAACATTTATGGTGTGCTGCAAACACTTAGCTCGTGCCCTTAGTGGCAAGCTGTCTCCTATAGGCCTCAAAGATCCTCCGTTGTACAATAGTCCAGAATGGTCGAGCATCAACGTGTCTAGCAGCGGGGACCAAAACAGTGAAGTCAACTCTCCTCTTAGCCTTTATGGCCGGGCCCCTGAGCTTCAATAGATCAACCTCAACCTCAGCAACTCTAGCCATGGCCCGACGAGCCCTCTCGGCTCTTGCTGTGCAAACACTGCAAACCCCAGTCTTCTGGTGAGGGCACCTCTGTGACCTCGGCTGTGAAACTCTTGGGGCTGCCTCTCTCCTTCTGCGGTTCTTGACTGCCGACTGGCAGGAGCTCTCCGTGGCTGCACCTCGCTCTCAGCAGGGGTGGTCACCACTTTCTGTCAAGTCGACCTCCTCAACTCCCCCTGAACCTTAGCTCCTCTCCTCAGAGTACCACTTCTCCTATGCGGAGGCACATCCACATCCACTGCAGCTACCGCTTTATCCCACTCGGGATCACCAGTCCATTGCTTCTTCTTCTTCTCTTCTTCTTCTTCTTCTTCTTCTTCTTCTTCTTCTTCTTCTTCTTCTTCTTCTTCTTTTCAGGCTCTACGGCCTTGCTCTTCACCTTCTCCTCTGCAAAAGATCTCTGTCTGCCCATACTGTCAACTGTAAGCTCAACTGACCAGCTAACTCAACAAGTTAGAATTAAGAGCTTGGCTCTTAACCTATTCAAGAAACTTTTGGACTAACACAGAAACCTCTAACAACTGCCGCTGTCCGCTGACCTGTCCCACTGTCCAACTAACACTACACCACATAGGAATAAGATATAGGTTGTAAGCATATAGGTGAGCGAAACAAAGAGAAATCCTAGCGGTGGAACAAACATATACCATCGATCAAATAAAGTAAATAAACAGAACGGTGATATCGATGGACTAACACCACAATTCAAATAATAACAATACATCCAAATTGTGACACTAGTGATAGGATGACTCAATGCCATACACAAATATGAAAAAGATAACCTCAATATGGCACTAAGTACGGGAATTGTCAACTAATTACTCCTACTAGCAATAAAAGAATGAACTTTTCTCTCAAATATGCAATTTTTATAATTAATTGACTCTATGGCATGCAGGGCATTTTCGATGAAATGTAGATAGAATCGATACGTTCAAATGCCTCGTACTCAAAAATCCAACGAGGGTTTTGTGAAGGGCACCGAAGGCAAGGACAACAAGGAGCACGACGGTGTGGACTGTGCGCTTGGGCGGCACGGCGAGGGGTGACACTAGGCTAAGCTGCAGACAGCGGCGGTGCTAGCGCAAGTGGCGGAGGCGAAAACACCAGCAGCAGCGCGGCCTAGGACACGGCAGGACGCAGGCACGAGGCCGCGAGGAGAGCGGCGAGCAGCAACGTGCGATCATGGAGGCCGGCAAGCGGTGGCACGGTGGAGGTCGAAGCGGTGCACGATGGCGAGCAGGTGGCACACAGCGACAGGAGGCGAAACGACGGCGAGTCGATCTTCGGCAAGAGAATGAACACGCACGATTTTGGGTGAAGTCCGAGGACACACGTGCGATAGGTCATAAGATAATCAACGATCAAGATTAAATAAAATCAAAATGGATGGTCGAGATTTCGTCGATCAAAGAGATCACCGGACTGTCCGGTCCAAAATATTTGTCCAGTGACTATTGAGAGCCAATTCTAGAGAAGCACCCGCTTCGTCTTCCAATCACCGGACTGTCTGATGAACTTGTCGGATTTTCTGGTGACTGTCCAACTCTGCAGGTCACTCGGTTCAAAGATACAATCACCGGACTGTCCGATGAAGGCGCCGGATTGTCGGGTGACCTCAAGAAATTGTAGAACTAGGGAATTCTTTCTAGACTTTAAGTGTCCTCACCAAACAACCAAATAAACACCACACTTGCCTAGAATGGAAACTCTCAAACACTCCTTTGCAAATAGATAACTCCCGAAGAGTTTAGCATTTTCGCAAATCACAATTAAGATCAAGTGTTAAAAATCAAAGTGAGAAGGAGGCTCCAAAAAGAAAATATATGAACCCATATTCATGGTCTATGTAAATAGATTTTAGAGACGGTTAGACACAAGGTTCAATGGGCACAAAGCTCACAATTGCTTTGGTTACTCCTTGTGGAGTATGTGAATCCATATGGACAATATAGTCACTTTCTTCATAGAGTAACACGCTTTCTCCGTGTTTCCTATATGCAATGCATGACAACAACATCCTAGCTAATGCATTAAATTTAAATATGCCATGTAAATACAAGCAAATTTAAAGATATTGCATAAAAAAAACTATCCGGTGCCAAGTTTAATTCATCTCAAGCTTATTCACCATATACCCGTCGTTTTGCTTTGAGATAGCCAAACCACCTTCTCAAGCTCTTCACCTCTACATATGGATATCTCAAGGTGGTTAAGCACCGATCTAATGTTTGTTCTTTTTTTTATCATTTTACACATGATGCATGATAGTGCAAATATTTAGTCTACGGAGTAGTCTTATCTACCATGCAAGATAAAAAAAAGAAACCAACTCTACTATGTACAAGAAAAAACCTTCTTGAATAGTAGATTGGCATTGTAGCTCGATCACACATGGTAGACTTCAAAAATCTTCAATTTGCTTCACGGTCCACCACCTTGGTCCCTTCACTTCATCTTAGAAACCAAAAAGAGTTTAGGCTTCCTCTCTCGGTCCACACCTTAAGGACCCATATCTTTTTGATTGTCCTCTTGTCATTTGGTGGTCCGAGCAGCTTGGCTTTCACCTTTATATCTTTGCCCTAAAGAGCTTGTAGTGCACATCCTCATAGAAAAAGTTAACGTTAGGCATAATTTTAGGCACGCTCACCTTGGGACAATCCTTAGAGCGGTGACCATCAATGTAACACTTCTCACAATAATAGTCATCCGCCATGAGCGGCACTATCCAAGCAGGGATCTCATCTTCGTTGCCAATGATGTTGATTGAGAAAGACTATGATCCAAAGCCCTTGTGGTTGTAGTTGTTGATGAGGTTCTTGCTTAGGATTTCCATTTGTATTTGCCTTCCTCTAGTAAGCCACTCAAAAGCATCCATCATGGCCTCTCTCTCCTCCTTGAGCTTCGTATATTTCTTCAAATAGATGGCTCAAGAGTAATACTCTCCTTGGAGAGGATAGATCACAAGAAGTAGAAGCTTCATTAAAATGCTTAGGAGAGTTTGAGAGTCAAGATCAAGAGCCTCATGGGTGCAGATCAATGCCTTATGCTTCTCACTTAGCTCTGTGTGCTTTTCCTTAAGAGACTCATAAGACTCACATAGAACACCATGAGAGTGCTTTAGAGCATTAAGCTCACTCTCAAGCTCCCAAACTCGAAATACCACTACTTCGTGCTCCTTGGTCACCACCTCAATCTTCTTAGTCTTCTTTACGATGTCTTGTTAGCCTTCTCAAGGAAGAGGACAAGATCACTGTATCTAGGTCCATCTTCTTCATCTTCATAGTCCTCCTCTTCATCGTCAAGATCATTATCCTCATCCACATAGCCCTCACAACTTCGGGCCATCAAGCAAAGAGGTGGTGGTGGTAGCTCATTGGTGGAGCTTGTCATAGCAATACCCGCTAGCTTTTCTTCACTAGACGAGGAATAGTCTAAATCATCATCATCGGTGAGCCACTCACCAACAATGAAACCTTTGTGCGTAGACCTCTTCTTCTCCTTGTTTTTGCTCTTCTCCTTGACAAAGAACTTTTCTTGAACTTCTTTTTGGGCTTGTGCTCTTCGTCTTCACTCTCACTAGATACTTCCTTCTTGCTCTCCTTTTTGGGCTTAGGACACTCTTTAGCAAAATGGCCTATCTTGCCACAATTGAAGCACCTGGAGTTCCTCTTAAAGAATGAAGGTCTTCCCTTGCGAAATAGCTTCTTTATCAACAGTGCAAGGTCTTCATTGTCACTCTCATCGTCCTCATCCTCCTCCGCCTTCTTCTTCTTCTTATTCTTGCCATTGGGAGATTCTTCAACTTGAAGAGCAAGATTCTTGGGCAATTGTGTGTCTGTGGAGGTACCCAACATGTAACCCTCATAGGTCGTGAGCTTGTCAAGCATGACGTCCACGGAAAGAGTAGCCAAGTTGGCTTGAAACAAACACATGACGATAGAGTTGTAGCTTGGCGTCAACATCCTCAAGAGCTTCCGCATGATCTCAATATCCCCCAAGGTGTTGATTTCTTCAACCACTACATGTAGGTAAGAATAAATATCATTAGCTTTTTCATGTGATAGCATGGTGATGGAATCATATTTGTTCTTAAGAACATAGTAACGCTCTTTCTTGGCCTCAGAGAAGCTCTCATGGATGTTTTGCAATTACAACCATATGTCATGTGCGGTGGATGATGCATTGATCCTAGAAAAAATATTTTTCAAAATGCATCCAAATATGGCATTCTTGGCCTTATTGAATTTAATGAAGAGAGGATCAAGTCTCTCATTCTCATTCATAGTGTTTCAGATCACAAGCCACGCTTTCTCATTAATTGACTCAAGGTAGGCTTGCATGCAAGCTTTCCAATAAGAGTAATTGTCCCCATCAAACACCGGCGGACTCTCCATCCCATTCGGCATCCTTACTTAAGGCGGTGAAGCCCAAAAAGTGAGTACTTGGTTTTGATACCATTGTAAGGATCAAAGACACCAAAAAGGGGCGTTGAATCAGTGGACTTATAGGACTAAATTCACTACAAACTTAAACTTTGAGACTTAATCACAACAAAAGCAATTCTATGTAATTCTAGTAGGCTAAGACCCCTAACAATGCTAGTGAAATGATAAGAACAATAAGCAAGCACTAGCACGATAGCTACCAAGAGAAATCAAAAAACAACCTATAACTCTACTCAAACAGAATCCTATGCTTAGTCATTTTTTCCTAGGTCTCAGAAGGTTGGCGCCTTTCTCTAATCCTCGTTGAACTACACCCGTCGGAGCTTTGGTTCCTCCTGTCGTTCCTGTAACGATGCTCACAAAGGTACGCTTCACTCTTGTAGTGAAGAGACCAGCGGCACGACTGTCGCACACAATACCCAAGCGCTAGAGCATACCTCTAAAGCTCGGGCGCTTCCTCTTGGTGTCTCTTTCGAGCGGAGGACCCAGAACCACATACAAACTTGGCATCGTCTTACACAATCTCTTAGAAAGGCCGAACAGTGACTCCTAGCCGGTTTAGGTTGCCCAAACCAAGAGTAATAGGCAAAGATCACTTCTCTCAAGCCCCCCAAGCTCTAAAAGTGTATGAATGCTCCCTATCACTCTCCTACTAGCACCAAAGATGTCAAATCTTGTCTTGTGCTCTCTTGGTGGTGTCCCTTAGCCTCTCACGATTTTCCTCCAGCAGATCAGACCTCAAGCACACGTGAGAACATCTCTCTCCATGGTTTAAATAGGCTCTAAGCCCAAAAACAACCGTTGGAACACGATGTAATAAAGCTGACTGCTTTATGCAATCACTGGACTATCCGGTGACCCTTTCCTCCACTGGCCAGAGAAATACCCTCTTTGGAATCCAATCCATATGACACTAGACTATCCGGTGCATACCTTCACCGGACTGTTTGGTGACATTCACTTTTGGACTCCCAGAGATATCTTCCCAGGACTTTTACTTCTGACTCACCGGACTATTCGATCACTGCATCACTAGACTGTTCGGTGACTGCTCCACCTCGACTCCAGAGAGAGGTGCTCTCTAGACTGGCTCCTCCAAGGCTCACCGAACTATCCGGTGACCTCACTAGACTGTCCGATGACTGCTTCTACAGCTGGACTTGAGCTTTGGTCTTCGACATCGCTTTCTCTACTATCTTCAGTGCTTTTTGAGGTATCTAAAGAGCATTCACACCCTCTAACACTTGTACGACAGGAGACAAATGACCCTACCCCCTTAATAGTATATGCGGTTCTATGGACTCTCTAGCCAATCTTTAGCTTTGGTCCTCCGACGTCCAAAAACTCCTCTTCTTGGGATCATCTTTGTCGTCCATCGAGAAAGTCCACCATATTGTTGTAGAATTAGTGAGGTGGTACCTACAATCACAACCGTAACCTATGGGGTTTATTCAATCACCAAAATCAGTTCATACCTTTTAGGAGACTTCAAAGGTCATGAAGCTAACAGATCTGTTTTTTCCCATAGGACCTATTTTTGCACCCGATTTCCCCCGTCAAAATCCATTTTCACTCCTGTTTTTTAGGTTTTCTCTTGAAAATGGCCAATATACTTGCAAAAAAAATATTTTTGCGTTGCAAGGAGTGGATTGGGATGTTCATTTTGACAAAACAAACACAGGGTTCGAGAAAGGATTGCAGTATATTTTTCCCCGTCGGGACCCGTTTTCGCACCCGTTTTGTAGAAGTTTTCTCTAGAAAATGTTTGATATACGTACCAAAACTATTTTTGGGTCAAAAGGAGTGCATTGGGATATTCATTGTTAAAAAACTGAACACAGGTTGGGAGGAAGGACTGCAGCCTATTTTTCCCCGTCGAGACTGTTTTAGCACCTGTTTTTCCGGTTTTCTCTAAAAAATGTCCGATATACGTACAAAAAATATTTTTGGTCAAAGAGAGTGGATTGGGATATTCATTATTAAAAAAACCGCACACTGGTTGAGTGGAAGGACTGCGACCTATTTCTCCCTGTCAGGATCCGTTTTCGCGCCCATTTTTTCCGGTTTTCTTCAGAAAATGTTCGATATACATACCAAAAATATGTGTGGGTCAAAAGGAGTGGATTGCGATGTTCATATAAAAACCTGAACACGGGTTATGGAAGGACTGTGTCCTATTTTTCCACATCGAGACCTATTTTTGAACCCGCTTTCCTCATTGGGACCCATTTTTGCTCCTATTTTTCTAGGTTTTCTCCAGAAAATGGACAATATACTTTCAAAAAATATTTTTGCGCTAAAAAGAGTTGATTGGGATGTTTATTTTGAAAAAACTGAACACGGGTTGAGAGAAAAGATTGTGGCCTATGTTTCCCCGTCGGGACCCATTTTTGCGCTCGTTTTTTCTCAATTTTCTTTAGAAAATGTTCTATTTTTAGGTCAAAAGGAGTGGATTGTGATGTTCATTATTAAAAAACTGAAAACGGGTTGAGAGTAAAGACTGCAGCCTATTTTTCTCCGTCGGGACCCTTTTCGCGCTCGTTTTTTCACGGTTTTCTCCATAAAATGTCGGATATATATATCAAAAATATTTTTAGTCGAATGGAGTGGATTGGGACGTCCATTACTAAAAAACTGAACATGGATTGAGATGAAGGACTGCAGCCTATTTTTACCCGTCGGTCCTATTTTCACATCTTTTTTTCTCGAATTTCTTCAGAAAATGTCCAATACGTACCAAAAATATTTTTGGGTCAAAAAGAGTGGATTGCGACGCTCATTATTAAAAATCTAAGCACAGGTTGAGTAAGGACTGCAACCTGTTTTTTTCCATCGGGACTTATTTTTGCACCCCGCTTTTCCCTTTCAGGACCCATTTTTGCTCCAGATTTTTTGGTTTTCTCCAAAAAAAGGCAAATATACTTTCAAAAAAAATTTTAGCGCTAAATGGAGTGGATTGCGATGTCCATTTTCAAAACACTGAATATGGGTTGAGAGAAAGGAATACGGCCTATTTTTCACGGTCGGGACCCATGTTCGCGCCTGAATATGGGTTGAGAGAAAGGAATATGGCCTATTTTTCACGGTCGGGACCCATGTTCGCGCCCATTTTTTCCTGTTTTCTCTAGAAAATATCTGATATATGTACCAAAAATATTTTTGGTCAAAATGAGTGAATTGGGACGTTCATTATTAAAAACCTAAACACAGGTTGAGAGGAAAGACTGCGGCCTATTTTTTATCTTTGAGACCCATTTCGCACCTATTTTTTCCTTGTTTTCTGCATAAAATGTTCGATATACATACCAAAAATATTTTTTAGTCAAAAGGAGTGTATCGCGACGTTCATTATTAAAATCTGATCACGGGTTGAGAAAGGACTACAACCTGTTTTTACCCATCGGGACCTATTTTTGCATCTGCTTTTCCCCAATGGGACTCATTTTCGCTCCATTTTATTTGTTTTCTACAAAATATGGCCAATATAACAGCAAAAAAATATTTTTGCCCTAAAAAGAGTGGTTTGGGATTTTCATTTTGAAAAAGCTGAACACGAGTTGAGAGGAAGGACTGCAGCCTAATTTTCCCCGTCGGGACTAGTTTTCGCGCCTTTTTTTCTCGATTTTCACCAAAAAAATGTCTGATATACGTACCAAAAATATTTGTCGTTCAAAAAAAGTGTATTAGGATGTTCGTTATTAAAACACGCGTTGACAGGAAGGACTGTGGACTATTTTTTCCGTCAGGGCCCATTTTCACGTCTTTTTTTCCCCGTTTTCTTCAAAAAAATGTCTGATATATGTATCAAAAATATTTTTGAGTAAAAAAGAGTGGATTAAGAGGTTCATTATTAAAAAATTTAACACGGTTGAGAGGAAGAGGAAGGACTGCAGCCTATTTTTCTCTGTCGAGACCCTTTTCGCGCATGTTTTTTCTCGGTTTTCTCTGGAAAATGTCGGATATACGTAGCAAAAATATTTTTTTAAGTCAAAAGGAGTGTATTAGGACATTCATTATTAAAAAACTGAACACAGGTTGAGAGTAAAGACAACCTATTTTTCCCCATCGAGACATAATTTTGCACCCATTTTCGCCATCGAGACCCATTTTCGCTTCTATATTTCTGGTTTTCTCCGGCAAATGGCCAAAATACCCGAAAAAAATATTTTTGCACTCAAAGGAGTAGATTGGGATGTTTATTTTGAAAAAATAGAACACAAGTTGAGAGGAAGGACTGCAGCCTATTTTTACTCGTTGAGACCCGTTTTCGCACCTGTTTTTTCTCGGTTCTCTCTAGAAAATGTTCGATATACGTACCAAAAATATTTTGGGTCAACAAGAGTGAAGTGGGCACGTTCATTGTTAAAAAACTGACCAAGGGTTTAGAGGAAGAACTGCTGCCCATTGTTCCCTGTCAAGAGACGTTTTCACGCCCGTTTTTTCTCGGATTTCTGTAGAAAATGTTTGATATACGTATCAAAAATATTTTTGTGTGAAAAAGAGTGGATTGGGATGTTTTTTATAACTTAACATGGGTTGAAAGGAAGAAATGCGACATGTTTTTCCCCATCGGAACCTATTTTTGCACCTGTTTTTTCCCATTCAGACCAATTTTCACTGCGGTTTTTTTCGGTTTTCTACAGAAAATGGCCAATATACCCGTAAAACATATTTTTTCGCGGAAAAGAGTGGATTGGGTTGTTCATTTTGAAAAAACTGAACACGGCTTGAGAGGGAGGATTGCGGCCTATTTTTCCCCGTTAGAACCTGTTTTTTCCTAGTTTTCTCAACAAAATGTCCGATATACTTACCAAAAATATTTTTGGGTCAAAAAGAGTGGATCGCAATGTTCATTATTAAAAAACTGAACACGAGTTGACTGGAAGGACTATGACCTATTTTTCCCCAAGGTCCCATTTTCACGCCTGTTTTTCTTCGTTTTCTCCAAAAAATATCCGATCTACATACCAAAAATATTTTTGGATCAAAAGGAGAGGATTGGGACGTTCATTAGTAAAAACTAAACACGGGTTGAGAGGAAGTACTGCCGCCTATTTTTCCCAGTCAGGACCCATTTTCACGCCTATTTTTTTTTGGATTTCTCTACAAAATGTCCGATATACTGTCACACCCCAAATTTCCCAATTTGGGGATGTGAACTTTTCTTCACCAAAATAAAGTAAAATTTCCAATTATTTAAATAATTTTAATTATTATTGGTTTGTTCTCAATTTTAAAAGTATTCAAAATTTCCTTGAAAATAAAGATTTAAATGTTTTTGTCTAATATTATCTTACTTTAATAAAATGCTTTTGTATTTATCTTAAAACCAATCTTATTTGATAAAAAAAAATAAAAAAGAGGTGTTTTCCCTAAATTTGATTTTTGAAAATATATCTTTAAAACATAATTTTATTGTGAACTTTGATTCTAGTTGGAAACTTTCAAATGAAGTAAAATGAATCTATCTCAAATTATTTCAAAGTTTTGGAAATAATCTTGTAAAATTATTTTTGGTATTTAGAAGCAAGTTTTATTTGATTTAAAAAAAAAGTGGGTGCTTTCTCACAATTTTAATTTTTGAAAAGATATCTTCAAAGTATGATTTTTATTATAAAATTTTGTTTTATTTGAATAGGTTTCGATCAACGTTTGAAATTAATTTATCTCAAATACTTTCAAATATATTCTTCTATTGTTTCAAAATAAAATAATTGGATAAAATAAATTACAATCAATGAAATAAACAAAAGGAAAGAAAAGAGGTTTTCTCGAATTTTGGATTCTAGAAACAGATGTCTTAAAATATGTTTTTGTTATGGTTCAAATAAAGTGAAATGCATTTATGCGAAAATATTTCAAATTAATCCTCTCATTTTCAAATAATCTAATTATAATAATAATAAAGAATTAAATGTGAATAAGAAAAGAAGTAGAAAGGAAATAAGAAAAAGAAAAGAATAAAAAAATCCCCGCAGCCCACCTAGCCCACCGCTGCCCAAGCCTAGCCATGACCCCCTTCTCCCTCCCTCGCTCTGACCGACAGCCTGGCCCCCGCTTGTCATCCCCTTCCTCCGGCCACCTCCGCAACAGCCGTGCGCGTCGCCCCAATTTTGTTTTCCCAGTCTCCGCAGGATTCCTCCCCTAATCACGTGCCACGACTTCCCCAAGTTGACCGCACCTATATCCCCTATAAATCCGGCACAAAACCACACCGCTCGGCCCTCTCTCTCCTCAACAAAACCCGAAACCTTTGCCGCCTGTCGTGCCGCCCCTTGGAACCGCCCCGGCCACCACCGACCTCGTGTCGGCCTTCCCTGCTCCCTGCCGCCCCTGCCCGGCCGATTTCTATCCCCAGCCGGTTCTTGGACGTTGCCCTCACCACCGCCGAAGATCGCCATCAGCACGTCGCCGTCGCGCCCCCATCTCCTGCGTCCCCCGACCTCGCTCGAGCCCGTGGTGAGAATCCTCGCCTTGTCCTCTCTATTTCCACTTATTTCCGTTGAGAACCCGCCACAGGAGCACCGGGGACCGAGCTACCTCGAAATTAAAGTCCTAGATCTATGCGACATCACCCAATTAACCTCATCCATCCGATTCAAATCCAAAGGTCAGCTTAATCCACGTGTTTCTTTCAATCCAATCCATCCGATCTAGATCTGACGCCCCAAATTAATCCATGAGTTTCCAATAACAAAATAAATACTCAACAAACTTCTAAAATATCTCTTTCTCTTTATATTCTCCACCATGCCCTCAACTCCCCACGTCCTCCCCCACCCCCCCCCCCCCCCCCGCTCATATTTCTCTCTTCCCAGCAGATCGCGACCAGTCACCTTGGCTCTGATTTTGATCGATGTTCCCGGAGATCTACTCAACCAAATTGCACCAAATTTTGTCAGCAGGTACACCTTGATGTCCTCTACAACATATCCAAAAATCATAACCATTGGAGTTCGGTAGCTTTCGAGATCGACATCGCAATGACTACTGCTCCTTGATCTAGATCTGTTCAGCGCGTGGATCAATAATCTCTTCCTTGTTTTCCTCAATTTCAGTCATTCCCTTGATGAAACTCTTATACCATGTTGTGTTTCAGAATGTCCCCTTTTCAACCCCCAAAGGATTTGCCAAGATTCCTCACGGTTCCACCAGGAACGTGATTTCCTCATCGACTACCACTGCAGAACAAATACTAGATCCAATTTATCGATCTACTTTTCAGGTTAAATCTAGTTCAAGCTATCACATCTCCATCATGTTCCAGAAAATTTCACATGTTTCTGTTGAAACACTTTCTTGAATCTTGCAGTCAATCATCAGGAACGCGCAGGTCTTTGCAATGATGTTTGTGCATAACTAGACGTGTTGCCTCCGTTCATCACTTGTTATCATCTAATACCTTAAAGTTTCCCTGTTGTAGTATAATCCTTTGTGAGTCCCTCAACCTTGTTATCACTCCATAATGACCTTTCAATATTGCATATGATTCTTAGTTTTTGTTGCTCTATTGTTTGGTTGTCGGTTGTTGCACGCTTAGACGAATACGCTTCAGATCGGCTTGCGAGGACTTCAAAAATTAGAACTCTAAGATCATTGAGCAGTAACACAATTACAAAGGCAAGTGTCCTTGACCATCTTGTGCCTATTTTATAAAATCTCTATCTTATAGATTGCATGCTTGTGTCAAATTGAATGCGCACCTACTATTAGGAATTCAACTAGTTTCTTTATTATGCCTTGTCGTCTTAGTTTATCTTTTTGTTAGGTAGATTATATGCTTAGCTTGCTGTTGTCGGGATAGGTGATATTAACTTAAACTATTGTCATAGGATTAACTGGTGATTTAATAGTAGCTTGAAGATTAGTGATTTAGGAGATATGGTTGGTGTAGGGCTGTGTGCGGGGTTACCGGAACTGTCCCTTGGTATATTATCTTTTCAAATATAAGGACCGGTTCGTGGAGCGACCACCCATGTGTTCCCGTACAGCCATGATGCCAAGAATGGGCACGGTCTGGCGTAGTAAGTGATGAAAACCAGTTCTGTGCGTGCTAAACGGTGGAGCGGAGAAAGCAGGGTACGCCTAGATCTGCTTGGAGAGAGATGTGTGGGGAAGGGAGAGTTACTCCCGGGAACCATTCGGCACAAAAGGGGGCCTCTCGGGTTTTCGGTTAGCTCGACGGGTGAAACCTTAGTGGGCACGTACAAGCGGGTGAAAGTCATGAAAAAGCATTAAAGGGATCTCTTGGCCCTCACACCAAAGGAAGTGTGCGAGTGCTCGGCCAGCACAAGCGTAATGGAGATTTTTTAGTCCATCTGGAAACAGAGGATGAAATCACTTCTCGTGAAAAATTGTGTACAACCTCTACAGAGTTAAAACTGTCATGACAGCCGTGCTCATGGTCACGAGCATTGCATGGACCTTCACATGATTAGTGGGATTTTGGTATGGTTTGGTTGGTGATCACAGTGGGAGACTGATTGGTTCTGATGTTAGTGCTGCAGCCGGGTAGCCTGTAAGCATGTTGGTTTATATGTGCGATGTCTTTCACTTAGTAAATAGGTGCTTCACAGGAAGTATGTCTATTGTGTGCGTTTATGCAAAAGAACCCTATGCTGCCTTTGCCTTATTTGTTATCACATGTCATCTTTTTCTACACTTGCTGAGTACATCCCATACTCAACTTTGCCTTTATCAATGTTGCTCAGTAGAAAGCAAAGTTTAAGAGGACGTTGAAGACACAAGAGTGGAAGTTTAGGTTTGCCGTCTCTCCGGTCGATTGCCTGTAGAAGCTGCGCTACGCTTGGTTTTCTTTTTCGCTGCAATTCGGTAATCTTTTTAATTCTCTTTATTCGAGACATTGTTCTATTTACCATTAATGAAGTCACTTTATGTGTGAAACTTGTTTCTGGGCACATATAAAAGGTCATTCGGTTTTAGCCATAAAACCGGGTGTGACATATACATACCAAAAATATTTTTGAGTCAAAAAGATTGGATTGGTATGTTTATTATTAAAAACTTGTACACGGGTTGAGAGGAAGGACTGTAGCCTATTTTCCCAATCGAGACCCTTTTTGTGCCTGTTTTTTTTTTGTTTTCTCTAGAAAATGTTCGATATACGTATCAAAAATATTTTTGAGTCAAAAGGAGTGGATTGGGATGTTCATTATTAAAAAAACTTAACACGGGTTGAGTGTAAGGACTGGGACTTGTTTTTCCCCCCATCGGGACCTATTTTTGTACCCGTTTTTCCCCATCGAGACCCATTTCAACTTTTATTTTTCTGATTTTCTCCAGAAAATAGCCAATATACATACAAAAAATATTTTGTACTGAAAGGAGTGAATTGGGATGTTCATTTTAAAAAAACTGAACACGGTTTGAGAGGAAGGACTGTGGCCTATTTTACCCCGTCGGTACCCGTTTTTGGTGCCCGTTTTTTCTTGATTTTCTCTAGAAAATGTTTGATATACGTACAAAAAATATTTTTTTATCAAAATGAGTGGATTGAGATGTTCATTATTAAAAAACTAAACACGGATTCAGAGGAAGGACTGAGACCTATTTTTCCCTATCGGGATCCGTTTCCGCGCCCTTTTTCTCGGTTTTCTCCAGAAAATGTTCGATATATGTACCAAAAATATTTTTGGGTCAAAAAGAGAGGATTGGAACGTTCATTATTAAAAAACTGAACACGGGATGAGAAGAATGAATGCCACATGTTTTCCCCATCGGGACCTATTTTTGCACCCGTTTTTCCCATCGTGGCCCATTTTCGCTCCAGCTTTTCTTAGTTTTACCCAGAAAATGGCCAATATACCTGCAAAAAATATTTTTGCGCTCAACGGAGTGGATGGCGATGTTCATTTTGCAAAAACTGAACACAAGTTGAGAGGAAGGACTGCGGCCTATTTTTCTCCGTCGAGACCCGTTTTTGCACCCGTTGTTTTTCCGTTTTCTCTAGAAAAAATTCTGATATACATACCAAAAATATTTTTGGGTGAAAAGGAGTGGACTGCGATGTTTGTTATTAAAACACTGAACATGGGTTGGGAGGAAGGACTGCGGCCCATTTTTCCTCGATGAAAACCGTTTTTTCTTGGTTTTTTTCAGAAAATATTTGATATACGTACCAAAAATCTTTTTGGGTCAAAAGGAGTGGATTTGGATGTTTATTATTATAAAATTGAACATGGGTTGAAAGGAAGCAATGCGACATGTTTACCCCAACGGACCCCATTTTTGTACCCATTTTTTCCCATCGGGATCCATTTTCGCTCTTGTTTTTTCTGGTTTTCTCCAAAAAATGGTCAATATACCTCAAAAAATATTTTTGCTTGGAACAGAGTGGATTGGGATGTTCATTATGAAAAAACTAGACATGGGTTGAGAGTAAGGACTGTGGCTTATTTTTCCCCGTGGAGACCCAGTTTTCGCTCTCTTTTTTTCTGGTTTACTCAAGAAAATGTCCGATATATATACCAAAAATATTTTTGGGTCAAATGAAGTGGATTGGGACGTTCCTTACTAAAAAACTGAAGATGGGTTGAGAGGAAGGACTGCAGCCTATTTTTCCCTGTCGAGACCCGTTTTCGTACCCGTTTTTTCCGGTTTCCTCCAGAAAATGCCTGATATACGTACCAAAAATATGTTTGGGCCAAAAAGAGAGGATTGGGACATTCATTATTAAAAAGTTGAATACGGGTTGAGAGGTAGGACTACAGTCTATTTGTCCAAGTCGAGACTTGTTTTTACGCCCTTTTTTGTTTTCTTCGGAAAATGTCTGATATACATTCCAAAAATATTTTTTGGTCAAAACGAGAGTATTGAGACGTTCATTATTAAAAGCTGAACACGAGTTGAGAGGAAGAACTGCAGCTTATTGTTCCCAGTCAGGACCCGTTCTCAAGCTTTTTTTAAAATTTCTCAAGAAAATGTCTGATATACATACCAAAAATATTTTTGTCAAAAGGCATGGATTCGGACGTTCATTATTAAAAAACTGAACATAGACTGAGAGAAAGGTCTACGGCCTATTTTTCCCAATCGGAACCTGTTTTTGCCCCTGTTTTTTCTCAATTTTCTCTAGAAAATGTCCGATATACATTATTAAATAATTAAACATGGGTTGAGAAAAAGGATCGCGACCTATTTTTCCCTATTGGAACCTATTTTTGCAACCGTTTTTACCTATCAGGACCCATTTTAGCTCCTATTTTTCAGGTTTTCTCTAGAAAATAGCCAATATACATAAAAAAAACTTTTTCGCGAAAGAAGTGTATTGGGATGTTCATTTTCAAAAAATTGAGCACAGTTTGAAAGTAAGGACTGCTGCCTATGTTTCCCCATCGGTACCCATTTTTGCACCCGTTTTTTCTCTGTTTTCTCAAAAAAAAATTGACATACGTACTAAAAATATTTTTTGGTCAAAAAGAGTGGATTGAGATGTTCATTATTAAAAAACTAGACACGGGGTTGAGAGGAAGGACTGGGGACTATTTTCCCTGTCCTGACCCGTTTTCGCTCCCTTTTTTCGGTTTTCTCCAGAAAATGTTTGATATACATACCAAAAATATTATTGGGTCAAAAAGAGTGGGTTGAAACGTTCATTATTAAACAACTGAACACGGGTTGAGAAGAATGAATGCGACCTATTTTTCCCCATCAGAACCTATTTTTGCACCCATTTTTCCCCATCGTGACCTGTTTTCGCTCCTGTTTTTTTGGTTTTCTCCAAAAAATAGCCAATATACCTGCAAAAAATATTTTTGCACTGAAAAGAGTAGATTGGGATGTTCATTATGCAAAAACTGAACACGGGTTGTGAGGAAGGACTGCAGCCTATTTTTCACCTCGGGACCAGTTTTCGCCCATTTTTTCCTGGTTTTCTCAAAAAAAAGTATGATATACATACAAAAAATATTTTTGGGTCGAATGGAGTGGATTTGGATGTTCGTTATTAAAAAATTGAACACAAGTTGAGAGGAAGGACTGCAGCCCATTTTTCTCCATCGAGACCCGTTTTCACGCTCATTTTTTCCCAGTTTTCTGCAACGTACCAAAAATATTTTTTGGTCAAATGGAAAGGATAGGGACATTCATTATTAAAAAATTGAACACGGGTCGAGAGGAAGGACTGCAGCCTATTTGTCGAAGTCATGACCCATTTTCGCGCCCGTTTTTTCAGTTTTCTCTAAAAAAGTCCGACATACCAACCAAAAATATTTTTGATCAAAAGAAGTAGATTGGGATGTTCATTATTAAAAAAACTAGACACGGGTTGAGAGGAATGACTGCAGCCTATTTTTCCTTGTCGGCACCTGTTTTCATGTCCTTTTTTCTCGGTTTTCTCAAAAAAAAATGTTGGATATACATACCAAAAATATTGTTGGGTCAAAAGGACGAGTTGGAACGTTCATTATTAAAAAACTGAATATGGGTTAAGAAGAATGAATGCGACCTGTTTTTCCTCACCAGGATCTATTTTTGTACCTGTTTTGCCCCATCGTGACCCTTTTTTCTCCTGTTTTCTTGGTTTTCTCTAGAAAATAGCCCATATAAATGCAAAAAATATTTTTGTGTTGAAAGAAGTGGATTGGGATGTTTATTTTGCAAAAATTAAATACTGGTTGTGAGGAAGGATTGCGGCCTATTTTTCCCTGTCAGGACCATTTTTGTGCCCATTTTTTCTTAGTTTTCTCCAGAAAATGTCTGATATACATACCAAAAATATTTTTTGTCAAAAGGAGTGAAATGGGACGTTTGTTATTGAAAAACTGAACACAAATTGTGTGAAAGGACTGTGGCCCATTTTCCCCATCGGGACCAGTTTTCTGCAGAAAATGTCTGATATACGTACTAAAAATATTTTTCAGTCAAATGAAGAGGATTGGGACTTTCATTATTAAAAAATTGAACATAGGTTGAGAGGAATGACTGCAGCTTCGTTTTCGCGCTCTTTTTTTGTTTTCTCCAGAAAATATCCGACATACGTACCAAAAATATTTTTGGGTCAAAAGGAATGGATTAGGATGTTCTTTATTAAAAAACTGAACATGCATTCAGAGAAAGGATTGCGGCCTATTTTTCCCATCAAGACCCATTTTCACGCCTGTTTTTTCTTGGTTTTCTCAAAAAAATGTCCGATATATGTACCAAAAATATTTTGAGTCAAAAAGAGTGGATTGGGATGTTTATTATTAAAAAACTGGACACGGGTTGAGAGAAAGGACTGCGACATGTTTTCTCACCGGGACCTATTTTTGCACTCATTTTTCTCCATTGGACCAATTCCTGTTTTTTTTTTGTTTTCTTCAAAAAATAGCCAATATACCTGAAAAAATATTTTTATACTGAAAGGAGTGTATTGGGATGTTCATTTTGAAAAAACTGAACATGGTTTAAGTGGAAGGGCTGCGGCCTATTTTTCTCGTCCTCCCATTTTTGCCCCCGTTTTTCTCGGTTTTCTCCAGAAAATGTTCGATATACGTACCAAAAATATTTTTATATCAAAATGAGTGGATTGGGATGTTCATTATTAAAAACCTGAATACGGGTTGACAAGAAGGATTGGGGCCTATTTTTCCCTGTCAAGACCCGTGTTTGCGCCCTTTTTTCTCGGTTTTGTTCAAAAAATATTTGATATACGTACCAAAAATATTTTTGAGTCAAAAGAAGTGGATTGATATGTTCATGTTAAAAAAAACTGAACACAGGGTGAGAGGAAGGACAACGTCCTATTTTTTTCCTGTCGGGACCCATTTTCATGCCCGTTTGTTCCCCATTTTCGCCAGAAAATGTCCGTAACAAAAATATTTTTGAGTCAAAAAGAGTTGATTGGGATGTTTATTCATTTTAGTGTGGGCTGCTCTTGGAGTCGGACACAGACTCGAACCTGAGTTGGATTCAGACTTCTTTTGTAATTGAGCATCCATCCTTATCTTATGCATCTCCAAGTGATTCTCTAACTTTTCTTGCTCTTTCAATGTTTTTAATCATGATAAAGTAATTAGGTAGCAATATATTCTTAAATAAAAGATAACATGTGTCTAGAAACGAGTTCACCTTTAATTTTAACTGTTGCGCACAAGTTCTATCAACTCTAATTTGAGAAATGTTATGTGTATCTAAAGAAGTGATGTCCTCATCAAATATGAAGAAGAGCCTGAAGACGCTTTCGCTAGCAGGCTCTAACTTTCTTAATCATATTAATCCTATAATTTGCTTTTGCACCTATATGACCTAAATGATTGCATGTATTATCTATATATTTAAATATTGTGTAGTTAATGATCCTACTTGTTATTAAGTATTTATATTAATATCAGTTACTTTCATTAATATTGAATACCACACTGTTATCCACTTGACGATGCCACCTTGTTAACAATATGAACTAGATAATTTCCCGCTGCATTGCTGAGGAAATTTAAAATAGAGAAACTATAAGAAAATATTTTGATACTAATGAAGAAGTTTATTATAGGTATACTCTCTTCGTTTTTAAATTGATGTCACCGTTGACTTCAAAGACCATTCGTCTTTTTTAAAAAATTATGATAAACTTTATATATTTTATTATAATTTGCTTTATCATCAAATGTATTTGAAACATGATTCAAAATTTTGCATATCTAAACTAATTTTTTGGGAGTTTTTATTTTAAATATTATCTATTTTTCTAGAAATTACGGAAATAATACTTGAAATGGATAAATTTCAAAAAAAGTATCATGTCGCACGACGAATGTACGATTAACGAAAAGTCGGAAGCTGGAGATTCAATTTCGCTTTAGTCGTGTATTGGTCGTGCGACATAAGCAAATTCGTATGTTGAACATACGATTACACTGTTGAATGTACGACACAACCATGTTCAAATCCTGGATGTACGACTTAAGAAATTTCGTGTCTCCAACATGCGACAACGGGTCTTTTAAATTTTCACAATGCGACAACAGTTTAAACAATTTTTTTTACAATGCAAAATATATTTAGTCTATCAGTAAACTAATAAGGATTAACAAATTCGCAGTTAAAATAAAATGTCTGATGTCTAAAATATCTCCACCGTTTCCATCTCGGAACCTATCCGAAAAACATCCAGTTCCATCAGTCAGAGGTGAAGCAGAGTTTTCATTGCAGATTATACTAACAATTAGTCTTAATTTCAAACAGAGTAACTCTAACAGATACCTGAACCGAGTATCTAAATATTAATTTTAGGTATTTAAATTAAAAATAAGTCAAATAGATATCTATATTAATATCTCAAATTTAGATATCTCCATCTGTACCAAATTTTTTATGCAAATATACATAGGTAAAAAAATTTCAACTCCAACATGTACATAAATATAAATATACATAGATAAAAAAATTAAATTAGACATATCATCATAACTTATGGTTTATGGATTTTTTTTTAATTAAAGGTTTCAAAGGCTAGGTCGACCTAAAGCATTGTTATATGTGAGCACCGAATTTGATGGGATGGAGATAACTGAAGTTTAAATACAGATATAAGTATATATTGAACTGTTGTTTTTATATTAAATACTTAAATTAGTGTTTAAGTACCCAGTTTAGGTACCTATTAAAGTTGCTATTAATTTCACCCCTAAACCTAAGTGACATGTACGGACATAATATGCAGTATTTTGTACTTCATTCATCCTATTTTATTTGTTACTTTAGCCTCCTTTAATTATTTCAAATTAACTGTTGTTCTCAAACCATTTCCAACCGTTCCCTCAAAAAAAATCACTCTAAAAGTACTTTTTCGAGCAAGCAAAAAACCTTTGGAGTCTACTTTAGCACATCCTCCAGCAGCTCCCCTAAATATAGTTTGAATTTAATCTCAGTGAACAACCAGTCTCACTATAAATTGCATGAAAGATAGAATTGGAGACCTAGAAAGTTCCGTTGATCTACCTCCAAATAAGTGGATTCTGAAGGACCTCACAAGTATAGAGGTATTTAGAGGAGTTATTGGACGAGGGTTTTTACACTTTTTCTTTATAATTTGATTTAAAAAGAGCTAATGAGAGCTTTTGAAAATGCTCTCACTTTTCAATATATTTTTTTCTTTTTCCAATGAAACTCTGTCTCTCTCTTTTTTTCTCCTCAATTTCAGCACGTCCCGCATTTTCTACTTCTCTTAATTCATAATTTTCATGCTTATATCCAATATTCGAGTTTGTGGTGTACGGAAGAAGTCGTATGTTCAACATAAGAATTTGCTTAAGTCGCACCATCAATACACGACTACAACGAAATCGAATCTCCAGCATCCGACTTTTCCTTAATCGTACATTGGTCGTGCGACATGATATTCTTTTTTAAATTTAGCAATTTCAAGTATTATTTTCATAATTTTTTTAAAAATAGATAATATTTAAAATAAAAACTCAATTTTTTGAATAAAACGAATTGTCAAAGTTGAGATTTAAAATTAACAGCAACATCATTTTAAAAATATCATTTTAAAAACGAAGGGAGTAAGATTCTATGTATCTTTCATAAAACATCATACAATGTTTTTGCAGTCATTAAATCAATGTAAGATAAAATTTTCACGCAGAGAAAATTATAGAAATTAATTTAATTTGTTTAAAAAAATATAAAATAGGGAAAGAATCCTCCATCCTGAAGGAGGTCTAAAAATGCAATCTAGATGGAGTAGATTTTTTTCAGCTTGCGTTCTTATTTCCTGAAAGATGTTTGAAATTTATTTGCAAACTGAAACGTACGTTCAGTAAACAACGTGACTTTAAATTTTTTCCATATTTGTCAAATTCAGTGTTGGTTCTGCAAACTGTAATGTTTGTGCAGTAAACAACGTGACTTAAATGTTTTCCATATTTGTCAAATTCAGTTTTAAGCAGAGCTTAAAAACAAAATATACACGATATCAGAACATGATTTTTTAATGCTAAGTGAAATTAACTAAATAAACAAAGCAAAAAATATTTAAAAATAAGTACGGCCTGGAGGAGACCAAGGTTGGTGCCTTATGACTGAGTTACGAACCAAATAAATTTTTACCACCTGACCTTTTCCCTTCTCTATCTCTCTCTCTCTCTTCGCCTTGTCTTCTCAACAGCCCTGCTCCTTGCTCTTTCAGCTCCCCTTTTGCCCCACCGCCTGGCACCCTGCACATCACTCTCCTTCGCCGAGCTTGCTTGTTCTGTTGGATTTTGGCTTTGGGTGCTCTGGATGGAGGTGGCTTACCGTGCCGCTTCTGCTTGTTGATGAACCAGTTGTTAATCCGCTTTTGGTCCAGGCCTGTAGGCTCCGCCAGTCTCATCTTCTCCGTCTCCTGCACGCACGATAATGGAGCAACAGAATATGTAACCTGCTGTGACAATCATGAAAGGCACCAGATCAGTCACTACCCGTCGTGCCCGCGGGCCGACCTCAACATGGCCACATGGGCCTGCACGCGCACACGGACGACGGCGGCAGTATCCTGCTGTTCCAAGATAAACAGGTTGGCGACCTAGAGGTGCTCAAGCATGGCGAGTGGAGCGACGGGCAGCTGCTCGCCGGCGCCATCGTCGTCAACAGCACCAGCGACCAGATCGAGGTCCTCAGCCACGGCCGATGCGAGAGAGTTGGAGGAGGAAGAGAGCCCAGACTGAGGGCGAGAGGCGACGTACTGGGATGATCCTGAAGCTGATAGCAGGAATGCCGCGGCGGCTACTGCTCCCTGTTGCGTGGAGTTGAGGGAGGAGAGCAGGCAGCGCTGGGCTCGACATAAATGGACGGGGAAGGAGGGGAGACGTGGGGTGGGGCAGCTGAATCGAGGGGACGGGCGAATGGGATCCCTGTGGAAGTAGGTAGCGAGCGGCACAGGTTAATAAACGACATGATTAACACATTATTTTGATCGGATGGTTGAAATTATTGAGATGATGTGGCTTTATGAAGATTGAGATCAGATTTTTAGTGGGGTTGTGTTTATATAGAAAGTATAAATTCTGTCATTTAATACTTTTAATAAACCAAAAGTTGTCTTTGTATTAAAGTGCTTAAGACCCATCTTTTATGTCACGTATCACCACACTATACACCAATATTTTATAAAAATGTGTTCATATGTGTTTGGTGGTGTGAGTAAATTAAAATAGGTGGGTGATAATACAACATGTGCTAAGTAGAGAAAGGTAATTACTGGTTAGAGGTCGAGGCTTCTAGTGGTAATTTGGTGTTAGGTGTTAAACTTGATCTAGTCTACCTGCCGTGGACAAGCACTCGCTTTGATAGCATAAAAACTGATTTGTTAGACCTCAACATAGTGATTTCGTACAACCACATAACCTGTTATAGGCAGAACTTATCCTAACTTATTAGTATTTAACGTATGCTCTACTTGGCAGCCAATAGGGCATAGGGGACAAGAGTGAATACTTGAGAAAGAACGTACTCGAGCGATTCGACTCAGAGAAAAAAAAAATACTTCGACTCAGCATATCTAAGTCTATAGAGAAAAATGAAGTACCTTAAAACTCAAAAAAAACTAAGTACTTGTGTTATAGCCTTTGGTTGCTTCCCGAGGTGAACATGCAGGGATGGGCAAATAAGGTGAACACAACGACATGACAGACGAACGATCCACTGCTATAGCACCTTATGCCTCCGAGAACTTCATACGCGGACCAACACACAGCCGATCTGGCAACCTTCAATTCACCATCGTCATAAACACCAACTCATGCCGCCCACCATCGGCACACCTCCGATGAGAACAAATCCAACAATGAACTAGCTCTTGATACCAATTATGAAATAGAAAATCAACGAACCAATATTTTTTGGCGCCGAAAGCCATGGCACACATACGCATGTATCTTGACTTCTCATTACTCTTTGGACTCTGTACATATTAGAACACGAGAGGACATCTCCACTGGGCGATCTATGCTGACCGGGCGGTGAACACATCGGTAGCGACAAACATGGATACTTTTTCTGCCTAACTGCTCAGCCATCCTCACGCATGTGCACACAGAAGCATCTCATGACATGATATGTGAGCCACTCCTCTAACGCACAAATCAGTCCACATCCGAGCTTGCCGCAAGCCTTAGCGAGCGCGTACCATGTCAACTGTTGCAACTAACATACACACAACGCGCAAGCTAACGTGGAACAAATCAAAGACAAGTCTATTCGTAACAAGTGACATTGCCAAGAAAGCGTGAGCAAGCATCTTCTTGTGCCCATAGCGGGACCCACATATCGGCATGCCAACCTTGGAAAACAAAGGATCTGAGGACCTCAGGTGTTGCCACCCTCTTGGTCCAAAGCAGGCCTAGATCCGGCTCACCTTGAGCCTCCCGCACGGCGTGGAAGTGGCCATCCCGACTAATCTAGTCTAGGGATAGGGGCGTCGGCTTGCCATATAGCACCTGGGTCTCCGCCAATAATGGTAGTGGGGCTTCGATGCCATTGGAGCCAGCCGCCATGTTCCAACTTGGAAATTTCGAAGCTGCCGAAGCTTCGAGATTCACCTTAAGCGCCAGGGAGTGAGGATTGAGGAGGCCTTTTTCTTTGGAAAGGATGAGGAAGTTACGATGAGAAACATGTCAGCGAAGAGAAGAGATGGAGCAGTATGCCACTACCAACCGTTGCCTGCCACCACCCCGCGGGAGCTGAGACTTCTGTCTGGAGGATGCTGTAGCCATACAGGAGGGGGCGATGATTGGGTTGATCACGGTGAGGCTGGGCAAGAGGCGGTAGCTAGGGCAGGACTAGGAATCACGCCAACTGAGGAGGGGAAGGCCGAGACGAGGGTGCACGCTGAGTTGGGAGGGCGACAGCTGAGGCGGCCAAACCAATGAGGAAGGGAGGGGGCAGAGCAGGGAATGGCGCTCATGTCGAGGAGGGAAGCATCCATCGCATCAAGGGTGCGCACTTGACCCCGGTGCAGAGCTCCTTCAATGCAAGCAGTAATGCCGCCGATCATCTTCTCCCAACCGTGAACAGGGACGGCAATGGCGGACGGCTAGGTCAAGGCGGGTGGCGGCCGGCAACGGAGGCGACAGATGAAGTGGGGAATGGGGAAAAGAATAGATGCGATGCGCGTGCTAGTCGACTAAAGAAGCATGGACAAAATTGGACATATGGAAATCCGTTGACCTACATGTGGTCTAAACACGACCAAAACCATAGAAAATGGCATATCTTAAAGTTTCATCGAATTATAATGACACATAGTTTATTTTTAAAAGTTCAATAACATATTTTAAACTGCAAAAAATTATAATGGTATGAATCTTATTAACTCTAATATTTTTATTGTTGTTTAATGTACTTATTGCATAATATTTAATTATTAAACTACTATGTATGTGGTTGTGTACACTTTTGTTTGCAGTGAGATTAATAACAATATTTATATAAACATTTGAATATTTATTATTTTATTGTTCTCATGTAGTGTATTATTTCGTTACAAATTTTGTCACATCGCGAAGCACTCGGAATCGACCGCAACTGGCTAAATATGGATGCGGATATTATTTTCCAGCCGGGATCCTTCTCATCGCGGGTGATTTTTTCCTCCACCCGCCTCCACCCGCCATCCGTAGCCCTCGAGCTCACCGCCTCACCGTGCGAACGTCGAGTGCCTTTCAATACAAAAAAAAAAAAAAAAGACATTGAGCGCCTTGCTGAATGCAGGCCCGCGGCGGGTCCGCCGCCGCCCGCGGCAGAGATCCCACCGGCGACCCCTCCTCCCCATATTTTGTCGATACCCATCACCCGTACGCCGCCGCGGCCGTCTCCACTCTCACATCCCACCGCGCCAAGTCGAAGTGGTCCCACCTCTCCTCCATCCTCACCCCCTCGCCGCTCCCGGCCTCCGCCGCCGCCGCTGTGCTCCTCCTCCTCCGCCGGCGTCCGCATACCGCGCTTCGCTTCCACGCGTTCACTCTCCGCCGCCTCCTTCCCGAGCGCTCCCCTCCCCCTCTTATCCTCTCCGCCTCCGCCGCCCACGTTGCGGCCTCCTCTCGCCTCCGTGCCGCCGCCCTGGACGTCCTCACCTCGGCCACCCGCCACCACTTACCCGTCGAGATTTTCAACGCCCTCGCCGCCACCTACCGCCGATTCGCCTCCCCCCCTTTCGTCTTCGACCTCCTCATCCTCGCCTACCTTCGCTCCCGCCGCGATGCACTTGCCGCGGCCTCCATCACCCGCCGCATCCTCGTTGCTGGCGGCCGGCCTCTCCCTTCCACCGCCGCTGCCCTCCTCCGCTCCCTCCCTTCTGCCGACGCGGCCCTTGATATGTATCACCAAATCTATATGCATCAAAATCAGAAAACGAATCGTCTGCTCCTGCCGACCGTCCACACCTTTAACTCCCTCCTCCTTGCTTGCTACCGCGAAGGTAGTTGTGATGGATTCAACATTGTGCTTAAGGAAATGGACAAGTATTCCTGTAAGCATAACGTGTGCACATACATCATTAGGATGGCCGGGTACTGTGACCGACGAGAGGTGGAGAAGGCACGAGATCTGTGGGATGAGATGCTTCGGGCAAGGATTCAGCCAGACGTCACAGCATATAACACAATGATTGGTGGATATTGCCGTGCTGGAGAGGTGCGGATGGCGGAGGAGATGTTCGCAGGTATGGAGATCAGTGGGATCTATCCGAGTGGGACAACATTTGAATGGTTGGTTAGAGGACATTGTATGGCTGGGGAAGTTGAAGCAGCAATGCTTGTGCGAGCTGACATGAGGAGGAGGGGCTTTGGGATGACAGCCGAGGTTGTGGAGGAGTTCTTGGAGGAATTATGTCAAAAGCGGAGGATTGAGGATGCACTAGGTGTTCTGCGTGAGGAGATGACAAGGAAAGAGTTCGAGCCAACTCAACAAAGTTATGAGGTGTTAATAAGAGGTTTCTGTGAAAAAGGAGAGATGGAGGTGGCGGTCCGACTCCAGGCAGAGATGGCTGGTAAGGGATTCAGCGCTGGTAGCAAGGTTTATCGTGCATTTATTCATGCCTATGAAAAATCTGAAGATTATGACATGGTGGATAGGTTGATAAAGGAAATGGTGGTGATGAGCACTGACTCTGGTATGGAGCACGGGCCTCTCACTATAAAATTCCCATTTTTTGGTCTTTGTTCCTCAAAATTATTTACTCATGCAGTTTTTTGTGTGCTGCATTGCCATGTATGACCATTCATTTCAGTTTATATTGTTATATATTGAGTGCACTATTCTCTCTGGTTAGCTTCTCTGTCTGGCCTATAGCTCCAATTGCAACGGGTCAGCTCACAACTAGGGGTGGTAAAGGGCCACAGACCCTTTCGCACTCTGTTTTGGCCCCTTTTCAATTTATGCCAAAATTTTATTCAAATTCAGCATGGCTTTTTATGGCCTGGCCCTTGACTGATCCAAGTCAAAACTCTCAGCCCGTTACCCCTCACAATGGCTGAAGTACTTAATCCATGTCTGTTGAAAAAAACCAAAACTAGGAGATGTTTTTTTATTGTGCTGTGGGAGCTGCAGCGTTTTCTGTTCATTGACTGGCAATTTATAGCCTGACTGTATATTTGGCCGAAGTGGCCTGGAAACATGGCCTGGTGCATACTAAACCAACCATAGTTGCCTTGACTCACGGACATGACTAACAGAGTTCGTGCCATTACTGTAGCTCTGAATTAACTCAATCCAAGTGCTAGTTATCTAAGCTACTAACTGTCTTGACAGTTGACATACAAAATGAAAACAATGAAAATGAAACTTCAAAATAAAGCTTATCTAGAATGGCCTCATTCTCTTCCATCAGTCTAGTTCAGCTGAACTTTTGAGGATATTAACTCAATCCAGAGCTATGATCCATGGATGGTCTTTGAAGTTTGGAGTTTGTAATATTAAAGTCTAGGCAGATGTTTTTTCCTCTACAAAAAATTTCTTAAGAATATAGTTAAAATTTCTTAACTTGGTACTTGATATATGCATTGTGCAATTAGGCATGGAAATTTCTGACGACAATGAAATATAAGTGGTAGAGCATTCTTCATTTTGTTTTATGCATATTTAAGAAACAATGAGAATTAGTAGAGCAGTAGTGCAACTACAAAACTTTTGTATTTGTGACAAATTCCCTGGATTAGGCAATAGCTGAAAGTGGTCAAACGGAGTTATTGTACATTTCACAATGAACGTGCTATTGCAGCCAAATTTACAGACAATCTGATCGGCATGTCCCATTTCCATAGTGGTAAACTGGTAACGAGTCCAATCAAGCAGCTTGTCACCTTTTTGCTAAGCATAAACCTCTGCAATGGGTGACTTTATGTAGATGTCCCATAGTCATGTCCTTGATGTGAACAAAGTTATATAGTATACGAGCTATGTTGTTTGGAAGCAGATTCATTGGAATAGGCACTCCAGAACTTCTTTAATCACATATTTACATGATATATTGTTGATTTGGAAGGCTCATGTGGTTCTTCCTGCAGCCAGCACAACAGAAGGATGAACTTCTCTGCAAATGAGACGACGCTGCTGGAGGTTGACGTGAGGTGCCAGACGTGGTCCACTTGCAGGTGATTAGGTGAAGCACTCAGCGTCCAACCCCCTCCCTGTGCTAGACAGGAATGTTAGAGTTCTGATGCGTCTCCCAGCTAAGGTTCTCCGATGCCTGTGGCATGCCATCTGCTTAATTTGGCTGTCCCTTATGTATGACCCTTGCCGCTCTGCTTGCCACCCAGGCTCTGCTGATCACTGTGTGCCTCTTGAGGAGATCTGGCCTCTGCATTTATTTGGTGGACCTCTCTGGAAATGCTATCAAATAAATTCACAGCATGGCGTGCTTATAATGTATGAAGGCATAACAGATGAAAGATATCGTCATTTTGGTATGGAGGCAATGAGTAGATTCTTCTAAAGTCATAACCTTTTTATCTCGTTCTATAAGAGCAAGGAACAAACTGTGAATCTTGGCAAATTCCTTCACCAAATATTTAACTTATAGACTGGAAGTGGATCTTTGTGATCAAGGAAATTATCGGCTCTCAGACTCATGTGATGATTTATTGTTTGATTAGAGAGCTGTAATTTGGGCATCATAGAGGACTACCCTGTGAGTTAATCATTCCGTCTCTTCTGAAAAGTTCTACGGAGGTGTATCTTCGTGATGACCTTGAGCACACAATTATGGCCATTTGAACGCTTTATATTTATATGTCTAAAACCGTTTGGTTTTTTTTGTAAAATAGCCTATTCACGTCATTTTCAAAATTTCAGCCGTCGGATTTCTGCGCAATATGAGTCGTTAGATGTCAGCTCGGCTAATCTATACCCTTCCCTAAAAATCAGCCTCAGCCCGACATTCGCCCAGGCCTCCGCCCGACCGCCCTCGTCCCCGTCCCCGTCCCAGCGCTGCCAACCCCGTGGCGGCCCATCCTGCCGCCCCATCCCCACCCCCCGTCGTCCCACCCCACGGTTGGGCCTGTCGTCTCGACCAGACGTCCAGACCCCCTCCGCCTCGCAGCCCTCTCTCTCTCTCAGAGGCTGGCAGGCAGCCATGAATGGCGACGGTGTGATGGAGGTCGAGTGATGGGCAGCCTGCCCCATCCCCCGGACGCCGGCGCCGGCCCCGCTCGTCCCAGCCGACGGGGAGGCTGCGTGCAGCTGTTGCAGAGCCGGCCAGGGCGCCGTGCTCGCAGCCTCCTCGAGCCCCACCAGGTCTTCCTCAACATCGCCGTCAAGTTGAAGCTCGACGATGTAGATGGCCACCTTCCACTACGTGCAGGGCACCAACAAGGAGCTGGGCAAGGTCAAGGGATATGAGCGCAGCAGCCGCAGGTGCCTCTGCATCGGCACCATCATCCTCCTGCTCATCGTACTGCTCCTCAATCCTCATCGTGCCCATCGCCACCAGCTTCAAGAAGTTGTGAGAAAGAATTGTGAATTCTGGTGGTGAGGGTTTGGAATTTAATTGACTTCACCACTATTGGCGGCACATCAACAGGTCCATCGGCTGCTTGTCAATGCGGTAGCGCATCCAGCCAAGACCTGATTGTTTTGTCCCCTGCTATTGTGTCTCCAGTTCATCAGCAAAGGTTTTGCCACTATACTTGTAATACACTTTGCCTATTTTTATTAAGCTAAACTGTGTTTTGTTGAATGTTTCCTCCACTCCATATCTATGATCCGCTTCCTCATCTGGTTCAGGCCCCTTTTGGAATGTAGGAACTTCACAAGAAAAACGTATATAATTTAGGAAAATTTCCCACATTCCATATTCAATATCTAAAAGAGTCTTATCAAAGGCGTTCATACTATGGTGTAGCCAAATATTCATGTAAATTTTTTAGTTCTAGCTTTTAGATTATCTGAAACAAATATATTCATTTTCTATAGAAAATTACAAGGATAAAATTCAAGGAACCTTGACTGAGAGCAAAAATCCATAAATAAACATACTATCATATCTGCATCCTATACACTGCAGGTTTGGAAATATATATCTTTTACACTAATTAAAAGGATAGCTAATTAATCAGTTACATGGTTTTTTTTTGTCAGGTCAAACAAAAATAGTCTCATCTTTTTTAATTCTAGATTTTCATGTGCACAGATATTCCAAACCGTACCTTTCCTGTTCACCTCAATTTGTAACGCCTCTTAACTGAATGCATCATAAAGAAATGTGATTAATTATCTGAGCCACAGTTTCATGGATACTAATTGATGGCAGAGGTGATAAGAATGCAACAGTACCTTTTTTCAGTGCCTCCACACAGAAGCTTTTCTAAGAGTACTCTGAAGAAGTAGCTGCTGTTGATGATGAATGGGTTGAATCTGCTATTGGTGATGAGAACGAAAGCTTCCTGAGATGTTTCTTCCACTTAAGCAATCGTACTTTAAGGCTTTCAATTCAATGGACAAGGAACTCAAGCTGCATCCCACAGTTGATTATTTCTGAGTGGTCATACATTAGTAAAGCTGGTAATGCATTCTTTTAAATCTATCCTGGTGCTTTAGCTTCTGTAGCTTTTGGACAAAGTGATAGCAATAGAAATTATTTCTGATGAGTCTGACATGATTTATTTTCAGGGATGGAATCTTGTAATTGGAAATCTTGGGGACTTGAGGGCAGTAATGGAGACAACGGATGCTTTCAACAATCTAACTACTGTGCAACTCACTGTTGATTTGAAGCCAACCTTCCCACTATGTTTATTTCTCACATTGATCATTTCAGTCGGTGTCCAGACCAATGGATTTCAAACTTAAACTCCCTTTAATGACTTTTTGTCTCTGTTCTTGAGGTGCCTTCGATTGATCTATGATGCAAATATGGTACTTATCTAGTTTGAATGATACTTTTGCATGGTTATAAATTTTTTGCTATGATGCAAATATGGTAATTATCTAGATTGAATGATTCTTTTTGCATGGTTGTAACTTTTTTTTATATGACGCAAATTTGATACTTACCTAGAAGAATGATTCTTTTTTGGTGGTAGTAATGTTTAATCATCATTTCTTATATCCTTCAGAGGAAGAGGGAGGATACAGCAGTATGAAGGAAAAGTTTTCACTCTGCAGGACGAGCCCGAAGTTGCCAGAGTATGGTTGCTAAATAATGTAACTAAATTGAGCTTCCATATTTGTTAGTTACATGTAATTTACTCCTTTCATTCTTTGATTGATATCGTCGTTGACTTTTAACATCAACTTTGACCATTCGCTTTTCTCTCTTTTTCTGCTTTCCTAAACCCTAGCCGCGTCTGGCTTTATATGGATAACTGGCTGGCTGGCTGATCTACTTATTCCTTTAAATCTTAACAAACTCAATCTTTAACCTAACAAACTCAATTCTTATCCTAACAACTCAATCTCATCCTAACAACTTGCGCTTGACCTAGCTAAAAGCCCTTTCTAGAAGATGCAGCCTCACCCCGCTCACTGAAAATGTCTATAACACTTTCACCCTTCTATCGAAACAGCTTGTTCTCGAGCTGAAATTTGTGTTATCCCTCGCCAGATGCGTCCTCATCTACTGGAGACTCATCGATTAGAGCACCTTCTGCCCTATGAATCGGTGCATTTAATTCACCTACGGGATCTGTTTGTGCTTTTTTGACGGTGACCAAAACATAAGATACATACGCAAACTTGTTTTTTAAGTCCACCGAGGTGGTTTGGGCATCTTCGGTGTGAAAAAACAAGATGCACTTTCGGCGCACGAACCAGTGCATTTAATGCACTTACAGGTCCGTTTTTGTGCTGTCTTTGACAACAACCAGAACATTACATACATACGTAAACATGATTTTGGAGTCCATCGAGGTGGTCTGAACATGTTCGGTGCGAAAAAACAAGACGCACTTTCAGCGTACGAACCATTGCATTTAATACACCTACAGAGCTCGTTTTCACTGTTTTTTTGATGGTCACCAAAAAATAAGGTACATGTGCAAACTTGAGTTTGCAGTCTGTCAAGGTGGTTTGGACATGTTTGGTATGAAAAAACAAGACGCACTTTCGGCACGCGAACTAGTACATTTAGTGCACCTATGGGGCTCATTTTCTCGTCATTTTTTGGTGGTGACCAAAACTTAAGATACATGCGCAAACATGAGTTTGCAGTCTATTGGGGTGGCTTGAACATGTTTGGTGCGAACACAAGACGCTCTTTCGGCGCACGAATCGGTGCATTTAATGCACATACGGGTTTGTTTTTGTGTTGTTTTTGACGGTGACCAAAATACAAGATACATATGCAAACTTGTTTTTGGAGTCCACAGAGGTTGTTTAGACATGTTCGGTGCAAAAAACAAGACGCACTATCGACGCATGAACCAGTGCATTTAATGCAGCACCTACGGGGCTCGTTTTTGTGCCGTCTTTGACAGGGACCAAAACATAAGATGTATACGCAAACTTGATTTTGCCATCGAGGTGGTCTGGATATGTTCGGTACGAAAAAACTAGAACTTTTGATGCACAAACCATTGCATTTAATGCACATACAGGGTCCATTTTCTTTTCGTTTTTTGATGGTCACCAAAACATAAGATACATGCAAAAACTTGGACACGTTTGGTGCGAAAAAACAAGACGCATTTTCGGCATGTGAACCAGTATATTTAATGCACCTACGGGGCTCGTTTTCTCGATGTTTTTATATGGTGACCAAAATGTAAGTATATGCGTAAACTTGAGTTTAGAGTTCACTGTGGTGGTTTAGACATGTTCGGTGTAAAAAAGCAAGACGCACTTTTGGCACATGAAGCAATGCATTTAATGCACCTATGGAGCATATTTTCGCGCCGTTGTTTGATGGTGACCAAAACATAAGATATATGCGCAAACTTGAGTTTGGAGTCCACTAGGGTGGTTTGGACATGGTCGGTGCGAAAAAAAAGACGTACTTTTGGCGCACGAACTAGTCTATTTAATACACTTACGAGACCCATTTTTGCTCTATTTTTTTGTTGCGACCAAAATATAAGATACATACGCAAATTTCAGTTTAGAGTCCACCGGGGTGGTTTGGACATGTTCGGTGCGAAAAAACAATACGCACTTTCAGCGCCCGAACTTGTGCAATTAATGCAACTTCGGGGCTTGTTTTCGCTTCGTTTTTTAGTGGTGACCAAAATATAAGATATATGCACAAACTTGATTTTGGAGTCCACGGGTGTGGTTTTGATGTGTACGTGGTTCTTGATCTTCTGTGAGGTAACTATCCATTTCGTGGAGATGCGACACAATCGATCCGACCTCAAATTTATATGATTCGAACCTTACAATCGCAGCACTTCTCTGGTTATTAACTATGCTGATTGACCTCGCCAAGAAGGTTAATCTTAGCCTGTGAATTAAAGAACACAAGCAAGAACAAGAAAGAATGCAACTCAATTGTGAAATTTAATTAATCTGACGAAGTTGGAAAACCAACAAACGTCAAACAATGAAATTGTTTGATAATAGAAAAAAACTAATCAAAACCTAACACTAATAATGGCGAGTACTGATTATATAGAGTTTAGTACGACCTTAGAGGCAAACCTTAATACTAATAGGTCTAGAAAAGATACACGACCCAATGATCAAAAGATAGTGTCGCAGCACCCTAACAGATTCTGGACGTCATATTTTTTCAGCCATTCCAGAACATCTAGGAAGTACTTTCACATAGGATTAGATCCATTAAAAAGCTTATTTCTATAGCTTTTCATCCATATCTAGAAGGTCTAAAACAGAGCTTGTATGAGATCAGAGCATCTATTTTAGTGTAGGCTGCTCCTAAAATCCGAGTCAGACTCGAACTCGAGTTGTTTGGAACTTGTTCGGGGTTGAACGTGCAATGCTGATCTTGAGCGTCTCTTCATGCTTGTCTTGACCCTTCAATGTTCCTAATTATGATAAAGTTATTAGGTAGCAATTTATTCTCAAAGAAAGACATGTGTTTAAAAACTAGCTCTCCTTTAGTCTTAACTGTCGTGCGTACGTGAATTTCTCCAATACTAATTTGAGGAGTCTTGTGTGTATTTAAAGGAGAGAAGTCCTCATCAGGTTTGGACATATTCGGTGCGAAAAAACAAGACACACTTTCGACTCACGAACTAGTACATTTAATGCATCTACAGGGCCGTTTTCTTTCAGTTTTTTATGGTGACCAAAACGTCAGATACTTGTGCAATCTTGAGTTTGAAGTACATCGAGATAGTTTGGACATGTTCGATACGAAAAAACAAAACGTACTTTCAGCGCATGAACCAGTGTATTTAATACACTTACGGGGCTCGCTTTCGCTCTATTTTTTTATGGTGACCAAAACATAAGATACATGCGTAAACTTGAGTTTGGAGTCCGTCTGGTGGTTTGGACATGTTCGGTGTGAAATAACAAGACGCACTTTCGGCGCACAAACTGGTGTATTTCATGCACCTACGGGGCCTGTTTTTGTGCCTTTTTTGACGGTGACCAAAACAAAAGATATATACACAAACTTTACTTTGGAGTCCACCGAGGTGGATTAGACATGTTGGGTGCGAAAAAATAAGACGCACTTGCGGCGCATGAATCAGTGCATTTAACGCACCTACGTGGCCCATTTTTGCTCCATTTTTTGTGATGATCAAAACATAAGATACATGCGCAAAATTGAGTTTGGAGTCCACCGAAATGGTTTGGATATGTTCAGTACCAAAAAAGATGCACTTTTGGCACACGAAAGATACATACACAAACTTGAGTTTGGAGTCCACCGGAGTGGTTTGGACATGTTCGATGTGAAAAAACAAAATGCACTTTTGGCGCACGAACTAGTGTATTTAATGCAACTTCGAGGCCCGTTTTGGTACCTTTTTTGGTGGTGATCAAAACATAAGATATATGTGCAAACTTGAGTGCGGAGTCCACGAGGTGGTTTGAATATGTTCGGTGCGAAAAAACAAAGACTCACTTTCGGCGCACGAACTAGTGTATTTAATGTACCTACAGGGTTCATTTTCTCTCCTTTTTTTATGGTGCCCAAACGTAAGGTACTTGTGCAAATTTTACTTCGGAGTCCACCGGAGTGGTTTGGACATGTTTGGTGCGAAAAAAGAAGATGCACATTCAGCGTATGAACCAGTATATTTAATGCACCTTTGGGGTTTTTTTTCGCTCTATTTTTTGACGGTGACCAAAATATAAGAGATATACGCAAACTTGAGTTTGGAGTCCCTCGGGATGTTTGGGCATGTTCGGTGCGAAAAAATAAGACGCAATTTTGGCGCCCGAATCGGTGCATTTAATGCACCTACAGTCTTTTTTGTGCTGTTTTTTACGGTGATCAAAACATAATATACATACGCAAACTTGATTTTGGAGTTCACCGAGGTGGTTTGGACATGTTCGGTGGGGAAAAACAAGATGCACTTTCGACGCACGAACTAGTGCCTTTAATGTACCTATAAGGCCTGTTTTTATGCTGTCTTACAGTGACCAAAGCATAAAATACATACGTAAACTTGATTTTGGAGTCCACTGAGATGTTTTGGACATGTTCCGTGCGAAAAAACAAGACGCACTTTTGGCGCACGAGCAAGTGCATTTAATGCACTTACAGGGCCCACTTTCTCGCCGTTTTTTGATGGTGATCAAAACGTATGATACATGCGCAAACTTGAGTTTGGAGTCCACCGTGGTGGTATGGACATGTTTGGTGTGAAAATAGACGCTCTTTCGGCGCATGAAGGAGTGCATTTAATGCACTTGCGAGGCTAGTTTTGCACTTTTTTGACGGTGATGAAAACATAAGATATAGGCGTAAACTTGGGTTTGGAGTTCACCGTGTGAAAACATAAGATACATGCGTAAACTTGGGTTTAGAGTTCACCGAGGTGGTTTGGACAGGTTTGATGCGAAACAACAAAACACACTTTCGATGCATGAACCAGTGTATTTAATGCACCTATGGGGTTTGTTTTTGTGCCATTTTTGATAGTGACCAAAACATAATATACATATGCAAACTTGATTTTGGAGTCTATCGAGGTGGTTAGGACCTGTTCAGTGTGAAAAAACAAGATGCATTTTTGGCTCACGAACCAGTGCATTTAATGCATCTACGGAGCCTGTTCTTGTGTGTTAGCTTTATGACCATTGAAGCCCCTGAAAGGTATAAATGATTTTTATGATTTAATGATAACCATGAACTAAGTCATTGGATGCAGGTTTATTATCACTATTCTACACTTCTACGAGTTGGTTACTTCGAGGTTGTTCTAGTCCCCATCATGTTTTCAAGGAGAGAGCTGGTCCAAGGCTAAGGATGATCTAGAGCCATGTGTGGCTTAGTTTTTAGGCCTTGAGTCTAGAAAACACCGGTACTGTTAAGAGTGGTCAAGTCACTTATCTTAGTTTTACAAGAATTAGGGTGTGTGGATGCTTTAGGTTCTCTGAGGCACTGGAGTGATTAGTGAAAGCTTGAAGTTGTTAAAAGTTACAGCCAAAAGCTTGAAGATCTTGAAGCAGTCAAGTTCCTGCAGTCAAAGAGGTCATCAGACGGTCCGGTGACGGTCGCAGCCAGGAGTTCAGAGAAGATATTTTTTGTAGGCAGTGAAGCAGGAGTCACCGGACAGTTCGACGGGTGTCATCAGACAGTCCGGTGAGTGCTGGAGCTCAAAGTCTAGAGAGAAGTGCTCTTTAGAGTCATCAGGAAGGACTCACCGGAGAGTCCGTCGGTCATATACTGGACAGTCCGGTGAGCCCCGAAGCAGGTGTTCAGAAAAGATGTCTCTGAAAGTCCAAAAGAGAAGGTCAACGGACAATCCAATGATGGTATGAATCAGACCGTCTGGTGTCACATGGAATAGATTATAGAGGATGTTTTCTTCCAGATACATACTAGGAGTCACCTGACAGTCTAGTGGTCCCAGTCATCAAATAGTTCGGTGACTGCAAAAAGCAGACAGCTTTTTGGCAACAGCTTTTAACGATTGTTTCAGGGCTTGAGGCTTATTTAAATCGTTGGAGAAGCTGTTATGGAGCTTGCTCGCAGTTAGAACAGTTGAAGATCATTTGTTGTGAGTCAATGTTCATCCAAAGAGCACAAGAGAGCATCTAGTGAGATCTTGAGTGTTTGTGAAGAGTAGAAAAGAGTATCCACGCATTCCTAGAGCTTGTAAGGCTGAGAGGAGTGTTTCGGCTTGTGACTCTAGGTCTATGGCAGCTTAGATCGGTTAGGCGTCGTTGTTTGAGCTTCTGAGGACATTATGAAAGTCGACATCAAGTTTGTACGCGGTTTCGGATACTTCGCTTGAAAGGGACATCAAGAGTGAGCGCTCGAGCCTTAGAGGCCTGCTCTAGCGCTTGGGTACTGTTTGGTACAGCCGAGGCACCGGTGTCTTCACTCCGAGAGTGAAGCGTACCCTTGTGAGCATCGTTTCAGGAACAACGGAAGGAACCAAGACCCCGACAAGAGTGGTTCAACGAGGATTAGGGGAATGTGCCATCCTTCTGTGACCTTGAGAAAAATTGCTGAGCATCTCTATCACCCTTCTCTTTACTTACCGCATTTACTTTCTTGTGAGTAGTGTGATAGGTTGTTTAGTTGCTTCTCTTAGTGGCTCTCGTGCCGGATTGCTTACTAGCTTGATAAGTTGTTTTCTAGCTTGTTTTACTCTTCTTTAGACCTTTCTTGTGAGGAGTTGTTTGCTAGTTTTGCTAGAAACTAGGAAGAGAAAGAATTTAGCGTAGTAGTGTAAGTGTCCGATTCAACCCGTCTCAATCACTTGATCCTTTCAAGTGGTTTCAGAGCCAAGTGCTCATTTTTGGGCTTAACCGCATTTGAGAAGTGATTAGGAGTGATAGAGACAAGTTCTTCATCGGGGTCCGATAGGGCTCATGGAAGAATCGCTTGCTAAGCTACTTATATGCGACAAAACCAAAGAATTCGATTGCTAACATGAACAACTCTTTAAACTCTTCATCTAACAACTTTTTAAGTGCTACCATGAATGAAAATTTTACTTATCTTGAGCTCATAGATACCTACACTCGCTTTGGAACTTTTGTTGGTGAATCTATAGGTGCTACCATGCTATGATTGCGTGATCTTATTGAAAAGACCGATTCCTTTGAAGGATCACTTAAGATCACGCATGATGAATCCATCAAGAAGTTCCTCTAAAGCAAGATTTCTGGCTCTTGTGCCTTTCATGAAGCTGCACCTAAGAAAGAGAATCTAAATGCTTCCACCTCAAGCAAGATCATTAGAGTACACGCTCATCACACTCTTGAGCCCCCAGTTTGTATAGACTCTACTTCTATTAGCTCTTATTTACTTATTGATGATAATGCTATTGCTAGTAGTTTGCTAGAGGACTCTTATGTAGTTCTATGTGATGAGTATGATAATGTTGTTCTCTTACCTAATGAAGCTCCGAAAGATTTGTGCGCTCGCATTGATAAGCTTATAGGTTGGATCAATTCTTATGAGAACCGCGTATCACTATGAATGAAGCAAACAAGAAAAAAGTTGACACATAAAAGGATCGTCTCAAGCACTCCGAGGAACAAAATTCATCTCAAGTTGCTCTCATTGTTGAGGTTAGTACAAGTGAATCTAGCAATATTTTGGATACTAACACCTCATGTCTCATGGCCTTTAGCAAGGTGAATTACAAGAATGGTGGCAAACATTAGGTTCTTGATAGCGGTTGTACTCAACACATGACCGGTAATCATAAGATGTTCACCACCATCAAAGAAGATGAGGATAAAGACACTATATCTAATGACTTGACAATCACTAATGTTAATGCTAGTAGAATCTTTGATCAACAAATGTTGGTTTCACATGCTTCTTTAATGATAAAGGTGCTGAATTGATCATCAAATCTTTGGGCCTCACATTCAATGGTTTTCGGCACAACAATCTCTATATTGTGGATTTCTCTTCAAGCGAGGTTGCGTCGCAAACTTATCTCATTGTTAAGTCCTCCAAAGGATGGTTGTGGCATAAGAGGCTTGCTCATATTGGAATGGGTCAATTGAAGAAATCAAGAAGGGCTTAATTCTTAAAATTCAAGATGTCACTTTTGAGAAGGACAAGTTGTTTAGTGCATGTCAAGCGGAAAAGCAAGTTGCAATTCTTCATCCTTGCAAGACTATAATGTCTACTTCAAGACCTCTAGAACTACGCCACATTGATCTTTTTGAACCAACAACTTACAAGAGTCTTTGGGGTAATTTCTATTGTATAGTGATTGTTGATGACTTCTCTCAGCACACATGGACCATCTTTCTATAAGACAAAGCTCAAACCATCACCAATTTTAAGAAGTTTGCTAAGAGAGCTCAAAATGAATTTAAAGCTAAGATCAAGAAGGTTAAAAGTGATAATGGGACGGAGTTCAAAACTCCTTCATTGAGGAGTATTGTGATGATTTTGACATCAAGCATAAGTTCTCGGCTACCTACACCTTGGAGCAAAATGGTGTAGTAGAGAGGAAGAATCAGACTCTCATCACGCTTGCTAGGGCTATGTTGGATGAATATAGAACTCCGGAGAGATTTTAGGCTAAAGCCATCAACACGGCATGCTGTACTTCGAACCGTGTTTATCTACATCATCTCTTGAAGAAGACCCCTTATGAGCTATTGGTGAGAAGGAAGCCAAATGTGGGCTATTTCCGAGTGTTTGGATGTAAATGCTATATCTTCAAGAAAAGAAAGAGGCTTGGTAAGTTTGAGAAGAGGACCGATATTAGATTTCTCATTGGTATTTTCGTAACTCTAAAGCTTATGGTGTCTTTAAAGCAACTATCAGATTTGTTGAGGAATCATGTGATGTGCAATTTGATGAAAATAATGATTCTTAAGAGAACAAAGAATCTTATAGTTGTGATGTAGATGATGATGAACCCTTGGAGAAGGCAATGCGAAAGAGGCTCGTAAGAGAAGTTGTACCAAGAGAAGATAACTCCTCTACTCCGCCTCCGAAAGACTCTTCCATGGCCCTACATGAGAACACTACATCAACAACACAAGTAAGAGAATCATCAAGTGTTCAAACACCAAAAGAGCCACCTCAAGTGCCCTCTACCCCAAGATATCAAGGATCGTCTACATCAAGTCGTACACCACCATGTCCGACAATGACATCAAGAATTGAAGAAGATTGCAGCTCTTCGCTTCGACTACAAGACATCGTCATCTCCAAGGAGCAAGCCATACAAGATGCATAAGATGTCTCTCCATCACAAGCACCACATCAAGAGGCTCCAAAGAGGCACAAACTCATTCTTCAAGCTCACAAAAGTGACTTGATTATTGGGAGTCCCTCTCAAGGGTTAATGACAATGAGAAATCAATATAAGCTAAATTATACTAATGATAATGATGCGGCTAACATTGCTTGTGATAATTTCTCTTTTGTATCTTTGATAGAGCCCAAAAACATCTATGAGGCAGTGGAAGATCACAAATGGATGTTAGCTATGCATGAGGAGCTCAACAACTTCGAGCGAAATTAAGTGTGGAAATTAGTAAAGAGGCCGAAGGGCAAGAACATCATTGGTGCTAAATGGTCTTAAAGAACAAACAAGATAAGAACGGGAATGTTGTGAGGAACAAAGTAAGACTCGTTGCCAAGGGTTATTCTCAAGTTGAGGGGGTGGACTTGGGCGAGACTTTTGCCCTTATGGCTCGACTTGAGTCAATTCGAACCTTGCTCGCTTATGCTTCACATTTCAACTTCAAATTATCTCAAATAGATGTGAACAATGCTTTTTTTAACGGGTATATTAATGAGCAGGTTTATGTTGAGCAATCACCTGGCTTTGAGGATCCTAAGCATCTCGATCATGTCTTCAAGTTGAAGAAGGCATTGTATGGACTCAAGCAAGCACCAAAGGCATGGTATGAGCGGCTAAGAGATTTTCTCAAAGACAAGGGCTTCAAGATTGAGAGTATTGATAATACTCTCTTTACTAAACATATTGATGATGATCTCTTTATTTATCAAATATATGTGGATGATATTATCTTTGATTCTACTAATGAAGCTTATAATGTTGAATTACGTGATCTAATGGCCAAAAAATTTGAGATGTCTATGATAAGTGAATTTCATTTGTTCCTAGAATTTCAAGTCAAGCAAATGAAAAATGAAACATTCATCTATCAATAGAAGTACACAAAAAATCTCCTCAAGCGCTTCGAAATGAAGGATTCAAAGCCAATCAAGACTCCAATGGCCACAAATAGTATTCTTGGCCCAGATGAGAGTGGTAAATTAGTTGATAAAAAGCTTTATCGATCTATGATTGGTTCTTTATTGTATCTTACCGCTTCTCATCTGGATATAATGTTTGGTGTATGCTTATGTGTCTGTTATCAAACTAACTCTAAAGAATCTCATCTCAAGGCTGTCAAAAGGATTTTTTGGTATCTTAAGTATACACCAACTATGGGCCTTTGGTATCCAAAAGATAGAGGTTTGGATCTTGTTGGCTACTCCGATTCGGACTTCGCCGGTTGCAAAGTAAGAGCACCTCTGGTGGATGTCAATTTTTTAGGAGATCATTGGTTGCTTGGAGCTCTAAGAAGCAAAATGCTGTGGCTCTCTCAATGGCTGAAGCGAAATATATGGCAGCCGATGCTTGTTGTGCTCAACTTCTCTACATGAAGCAAACTCTCATGGACTATGGATTGATTCACAATCAAATTTCTCTATATTGTGAGAGTGAGAGTGCAATCAATACGACACTTTATAAGGGTGATTATGGACACGCTAAACATATTGAGGTCAAACATCACTTCATAAGGGATCATGTTGTCAAAAAAGATATTGAGCTTATAAGTGTAAAGATGAATGATCAATTGGCCGACATATTCAAGAAACCCCTTGATGAGAAGAACTTCAACAGGCTAAGAGGAGAGCTCAACATTTTTGATCTTTCGGACTTCACTTGAGTAACCTCCAAAGCTTAGCATTTTCTTTGTATATACTTGTTTGCATGTGTTTGTTTTATTTTTGTTGTTCTTCTTGTTTTATAGGACTGTCATCTAACCTTTTCAAGATAATAATGATCATGGAGAGCTTGGAAAGAATGTTCACGGGGTGCCTAAGGCTGGGAGATGAGGGTCATTGTGAGCAAGCTTGCGAGGGGATTCAAATGTGATGAGGGTATTTCTTTTCTAGTCCATCATATGCATGCTTCTTTTATTCTTGTTTTGCATTCATGTGCATTTCATGCATTGCATCTAGTGTCTTGATGTCAAGCACGAGTCTAGGGGGAGTTACTCATAAACAATTTAAGTTGATTGCTCCTAGACTCCTTCATAGCAATTGTGAGCTTCATGCCATTGAATCACGATCTTTTGAGCTCTAAGGTTAAATCTACTTACGCGGTTCAAAGAATATGGTTCATACATTTCCATATGCATCACTAACCCCCTTGTTGAGAGAAGAGGAAGCTTCTTGGATGACCATTTTGTAGGAAATATACTAACTCGAAGGGGAGAAAGAGCTTTAAATCGAGAAGATGATCAAGACATAAAGAGTTAATGAGCAAGAAAAGAATTGAACAAGAAAAGATCCGTAATATTGTCTCATATCTTATTATTCTATTGTATTCTCCTTCTTTGTGGTTTTTCTTTTTGGATGATTAGATGACAAAGGGGGAGAGAAATGGAAATAATCAAATGAAGATGAGAGAAGTGAAGATGATCGAGTAAGCTCAAAGAATAAGATGATGATCAAGATCAAGAGAAATGAAGAAGAAATGAAGATGATGATCAAAGGGAGATGATCAAGAGAAATGATGAAGAATGATCAAAGGGAGTAATCTTTTCTATTCCTCTAAATCTGTTGATTACTACTCTTTGCCCTCTACTTGTCTTGTGGTTATTCTATATTTATAGATGGGTAGAAGGAGTCGAAGATATGAAGATGAATGAAGTCACACTCAAGAAAACCAATCAAATCAAAGAATATAAAGAGAGTAAGCAATGCACTTATCAAGGGGAAGCTCCAAAGCTAAGGTATGAAACCTTGTGCATAATTGTGGACTTCTTGGTAAGAGATGGTAAGACAACTTGCGTCTATTCTTTTCCTTAAGGTTGTCTCATGCTTCTATTCTTATCTTTTGTATCATCTCGATCATTTGCATCATGGTTGTCAACAATCACTAAAAAGGGAGAGATTGTTAGCTTCATGACCATTGAAGCCCGTCAAAGGTATGAATGATTTTAGTGATTAAATGAGAACCATGAACTAACTCGTTGGATGTAGGTTTATCATCACTATTCTACACTTCTACGAGTTGGTTGCTTCGAGGTTGTTCTAGTCCCCGTTGTGTTTCCAAGGAGAGAGCTGGTCCAAGGCTAAGGATGATCTATAGGAAACATCGGTACTATTAAGAGGAGCACCGTCTTAGTTTTACAAGAATTAGGGTGTGTGGATGCTCTAGGTTCTCTGAGGCACTTGAGTGATCAATGAAAGCTTGAAATTGTCAAAAGTTACAGCCGAAAGCTTGAAGATCTTGAAGGAGTCAAGTTTCAGCAGTCAAAGAGGTCATCGGACAGTCCATCGGTGTCATCGGACTATCCGGTGAGGGTCGCAGCTAGGAGTCCAGAGAAGATATTTTCTGGAGGCAGTGAAGCAGGAGTCACCGGATAGTTCGACGGGTGTCACCGGAGTTGTCCAGAAGAGATGTCTTTGGAAGTCCAAAAGAGAAGGTCACTGGACAATCCAGTGATGGTAGGAACCGAATAGTCTGGTGTCACATAGAATGGATTTCAGAGGTTGTTTTCTGCCAGATGAAGACCAAGAGTCACCGAACAGTCCGGTGGTCCCAGTCATCGGGCAATTCTGCATAAAGCAGATAGCTTATTGGCAACGGCTTTTAACTTTTCTTTCAGGGCTTGGGACCTATTTAAATCATTGGTAGAGCTGTTGTGGAGCTTGCTCGTAGTCAGAACAGTTAGAGATCATTTGTTGTGAGCCAAAGTTTATCAAGAGAGCACAAGAGTGCATTTAGTGAGATCTTGAGTGCTTCTGAAGAGTAGAAAAGAGCATCCACGCATTCCTTGAGCTTGTGAGGCTGAGAGGATTGTCTTCGACTGGTTACTCTTAGTCTAGGATAGTCTAGACCAGTTAGGTGTTGTTGTCCAAGCTTCCAAGGAGACTGTGGAAATCAACATCAAGTTTGTACATGGTTCCGGATCCTTCGCTTGAAAGGGGCACCAAGACTAAGCACCTGAGCCTTAGAGGCTTGCTCTAGCGCTTAGGTACTATTTGCTATAGTCGAGACGCCGGTGTCTTCACTCCGAGAGTAAAGCGTACCCTTGTGAGCATTGTTTCGGGAACGACGGGCGAAACCAAGACTCCGATGGGAGTGGTTCAACGAGGATTAGGGGAAGACGCCATTCTTCCGAGACCTCGAGAAAAATTGCTGAGCATCTCTATCACCCTTCTCTTTACTTACCGCATTTACTTTCTTGTGAGTAGTGTGATAAGTTGTTTTGTTGCTTCTTTTGGTGGCTCTCGTGCTAGTTGTTGTTTGCTAGTTTTGCTAGAAATTAGAAAGAGAAAGAATTTGGCCAACTAGTTTTCTGTGCCCGATTCAACCCCCCACCTTCTCGGTCACTTGATTCTTTCACCGTGTCTAACGGTGACCAAAACATAAGATACATACGCAATCTTGATTTTGGGGTCTACTAAGGCGGTTTGGACATGTTCAGTGCGAAAAAACAAGACGCACTTTCGGTGCACGAACTAGCGTATTTATTTGTACCTACAGGGCCCATTTTCTCACTGTTTTTTGATGGTGAACAAAACGTAAGATACATATGCAAACTTGAGTTTGGAGTCCACCGGGGTGGTATGTGATACATACTCCCGTGGCCTTCACCTTTTGAGATTTCTAGAGTGCACGATGGTATGGCTGGTTTTGAATCTGTGCTTGAGTCAAGGACAACTCTAATTCAAGTGAGGGAGGATGATGTGGACATCATACCTTCTGATGAGGACTTCAATGGAAATATTTACACACGCTGGATTTTGACTACAGAAAAGTATAAACTTGCAAAGAAAGCGACGACTTCATATGGAATCCAATTTGAGTGTTTAAGTACATTCTGAAAAGCTTAAGAATTCTACTTTTGAATGGATCCAGCCCTTAATACCATATCAAAGTCAGTGTCAATCACTATTTTTATACAGAAGGTGCTGTGTCACTCCAACTTGGGCCGTTCGCCCGTGTATTAAGTTAAGCCCATTAGGGGCGCATCCTAGGGTTTGAGCATGACCCTAGCACTCCCTGGTTATCCTCCACCCTATTTAAAGGTCCAGCCATCACCAAGAATATTTGGGTTTTATTTTGTTATAGTTTAACTCTTGTGCAAATTTTCTGATCTTTAGTTGTGTCCAACGACCACCTGTTAGACAGCTTTTGAGAACCCCACATTTGAGAGATTTCAGATTTGTCACATCTTGTTCTTGCTTGTTGTTTGATTACTTGCAGGAATTGATCTTCGTGATCAGGTTGACCTTGGTGTTCTAGCAAGTTCAATAACCATTCGGAGATGGTTTTGCGATTGTTAAGGCGCACACGACCTGTTTGTTTGTGGTCAGATTGTGAGGGTCGACTCCACCAAATCGATAGTATGCACCTCACCGAAAGATCGGACACTCAAGTCCTATCAAGTGGTATCAGCTTTCAAGTTGCTCGGTGAGATTTATCCTCTCTCATTTATAGTTTCATTTATATTCCTACTGTCCACATAAAAGCCAAGAGAAAAAAATACTTGTTTTGTTCCGCTGTCCTAAACCTTTGAGCCTGTGCATCATTCTTTTCGGTAATTTGCGTTGTTGAATTCGTGGTTGCCTCATCGTGTCGTGTTGCTGCTCTTAGTGTTTAATCCATTAGAGTTCCAGTTCTTATCACGTCCTTCGCTTATATCTACAATAGAAGGAAGAAATGTTGCAAATAACAGATTCGGTTACCAAATTTTGGTGCGGAAGAAAACAACCATATCTCTTCGATCTGTTGTTTGTTTTGAACATTTTTGCACAATCTGGAAAGATCTCTCTGTTATTTTTCCAACAGATCCATACTTTCTAAAAAATTCCAACCGAGCCCATCGCAATCACGAAAGAGATCTGATATTTGCTATCTGCATTTTTTTAACTCTATTTTCATTCCTTCCAAAAGAAAATAAAAGAAAAAGAAGTCACAGAAAAAAGTAAAAGAATAGTGACAAAAAAAGAGAAGAAAAGTGAGTTGTTGTTGCTGCTGTCTCGAGCTTTTTGTATCATTTGTGACTATCTTTGTGTTAAGGCTCTCATCTCTTGCAGGATTTAGCATAGGGCCATCACTGTACCATTGTTGAACACTTATTCTACTTTGCATTTGCTAATTTGATTGTGCTAATGCTTCCTACAAATTAAAACTGTCCGAGCTCCACAAATTACTATAGCAAATAGGTTTTGTGTCCCTGGTAATCGCTCCACCAATCTTCACAGGTTGACATCGTTGGTTTCAAATCACCCCTGCTGGTTTGGTAAGAACATGTGAGATCTTGGTTGAGCATGCTTCCAAGAAACCGATTTGGACAACCTAGTATCGTTGTCAATTTGTTTTGCTATTTGCTAACCATGATGGCACAATAAAGAAAAAGAGAGCTGGTTTACACATACACTAAGATGTGCATATGCTTCTACATGAGGTAAATAATGATATTTTACAAGTCATAAGTTCGTCAATACCTTCTTTTACTGAGAAATTTGGTCCTCATGCATACATTGATTGGGAGCTGAATGTAGAAAAAGAATTTGATGAACATGACTTATCTGAAAAAGAAAAGATTTACATTGTCTCAAGTGTTTTGACTAAAAGTACTTTGTTGAAATGGAAATATCTTTGTAGGCACAATAAAGTTTCAGAATCTTAGAAAGATTTCAAATGTCATTTTAGAGATGTTTTTATTCCTGCATTTTTTGCTGATCATTTGCGTGCCAAATTAGATAACTTGAATATGATAGTATGACTGTTAAAGAATACTTTCATTACTTTAAGGTTTATGTCATGTTTGGTGGCATAGATGAATGCCAGAAAGATACAATGAGTAGGTTTATAAATGGTCTCAATTCTAAAATCTAAATTTTGCTCATCTCTAAAGCTTACTACTCAATCTCGCACATGTATCTGCTTGCTTGTAGTGCTGAAAATCAACTTTTATCGTCTAAAGATACGAGCATGAAGAGTCACCATCACAAATTTGTGCAATGTATTACTGATATGCCTTTGTCACAAGGAGAATGTGATAAAGAGTTGTGTGATAGTATATCTCTTACTAAAACAGCACAACTAGATAGAGAGCATTCGTTTGTTTTTTGTCCTATGCCTAACATCTTGCAGCAGAGTCAGCAGAAGTCTGAATGAGACATTGAGCTACTTGAAGAAATGAATGATATGGATAATGATGCTTCTGTGGTGCCTACTACAATGGAGAGTAAGAAACATGATACACATTGTGAGTCCCTCACCACATCTAAATACTCTCATACTTGTGCTGAATTACAATTGTTCACTGTTCATACTAGTATTTTGCAATGCTTAGTTGAGCCTCCAATGGCTTATGCTTTGTCACAAACTGCACATTTTGCTTATGATGATAACAAGTCGTGTGAAGAAGTTTCATTCATTCCAAAAACACAACTAGTGCATGGTGTTCAAAATGTTGCAGTTGAGTACACACCTGTTGAGGCTTTTCATTGCACTGATATGAATGAGGAAAAGTTGGAGCTCAAATCTTTTTAACTTCTTTAGGTTATATTGAATTTGATGTTCCTTGTAACCTAAATTATTTAGAGAAGAGATTATTTCAAAATTGTAGTTTACAATGTTTTAGCTATTGTGTTTTTCATGCTATTGGTAAATATAATAATTTTGGTGATTTCTTAGTATCTAAAATAGTCATATGTATTAATCTGAAATACCCTTTTAAAATGCAAAAATAAGACCAAATAATAGCATGCACTAACACTAACAATGCCTTGTAAAGTTTCTCTACTTCTATGATCTATCAACAGGAATAGCCCATGAAGCAGGAGAAGTTGTTGTTATGGCCTAGCTACATGCTCATCACTTGCCCCAATATGGCAACAAGAAATTAGTCTGACCAATGAATCAAGCCGCGGACGGCTTGCTATAAAGAAGGGGAGAATGATGAGATCTTATATGTACTTGCTGCGCCATATGACCGCATTACAATACCCTTGTGGCCACCACCTTTCATGACTTCTGGAGGGCACGGTGGAGTGGCGGTTCTTCAATCTGAACTTGAGTTGAGGACGACTCTAATTCAAGCGGATGATGATGATGAGCTCACATACATACCCTCGTGGACTCCACCTTTTGATATTTCTAGAGTGCACTGTATAATGACTGATTTTAAATTTGTGCTTGAGTCGAGGACAATTCCAAATCAAGTGGGGCAGGATGATGAGATCACATACATACCATCGTGGTCTCCACCTTTTGAGATTTCTAGTGGGCACGGTGGCATAGCTAGTTTTGAATCTGTGCTTGAGTCGAGGACAACTCTAATTCAAGTGAAGGAGGATGATGTGGACATCATACCTTCTGATAAGGACTTCAATGGAAATATTTACACACGGTGGATTTGGACTGCAGAAAAGTACAAAATTGGAAAAGAAGCCACGACTTCATATGGAATCTAATTTGGGTTCTTAAGTACATTTTGAAGAGCTCAAGAAGTCTACTTTTGAATAGATCTAGCCCCACCTTCATACCATATCGAAGTCAGTGCCGATCGTCATTTTTATACAGAAAGCGCTGCATCACCCCAACTTAGGCAGTTGGTCCGTGTATCATGTTGAGCCCATTAGGGGTGCGTCCTAGGGTTTGAGGATAACCTCAGCAGTCCCTGATCGTCCTCCACCCTTTTTAAAGGTCCAATCACCACCAAGAACACTTGTGTTTTTATATAGTTTAGCTCTTTTGTAAACTTTCTGATCTTCAGTTGTGTCCAACGACCACCTGTTAGACAGTTTTTGAGAACTCCACATTTGAGAGATTTCAGATTTGCCACATCTTGTCCTTCTTATTCTTCGATTACTTGTTGAAATTGATCTTCGTGATTAGGTTGACCTTGCTGTTCCGACGAGTTTAATAACCATTCGAAGTTAGTTCTGCGATTACTATGGCGTACACGACCTGCTCGTTTGTAGTCCGATCATGAGGATCGACTCCACCAAATCGACAGTTATCACCTCATCGAAAGATCAGTTACTCATGTCCTATCAGTATAGACTTGTTTGGTGCAAAAAAAGATGCTCTTTCAGCACATGAACGAGTGCATTTAATGCACCTACGGGGTCTATTTTTGCCCTTTTTTGACGGCAATGAAAACATAAGATACATGTGCAAACTTTAGTTTGGAGTCCACTGGGGTGGTCTGGATATGTTCGGTGTGAAAAAACAAGACACACTTTCGGTGCACGAACCAGTGCATTTAATACACCTACGGGCCTATTTTCGCTACGTTTTTTTGTGGAGACCAAAACATAAGATACATAAGTAAACTTGACTTTGGAGTCCGTTGGGGTGGTATGGATATCTTTAGTGCGAGAAAAAGGAGCTCTTTTGGCGCATGAACAAGTGCATTTAATGCACCTACAAGGCTTGGTTTTGGGCCTTTTTTGACGGTGACGAAAACATAAAATACATGCGTAAACCTTAGTTTACAGTCCACCTGGATGGTTTGGACATGTTTGATGCCAAAAAATAAGACGCACTTTCGACACACGAACGAGTGAATTTAAACGAACCACGGGGCCCGTTTTCTCTCTGTTTTTTGTTGGTCACAAAAACATAAGATACATGCGCTAACTTGAGTTCAGTGCGAAAAAACAAGACGCACTTTCACCACGCGAACCAGTGCATTTAATGCACCTACGGGCCCCTTTTCTAGTTGTTTTTTAATGGTGACCAAAATGTACGACACATGCGCAAATTTGAGTTTGAAGTCTACCGAGGTGGTTTGAACATGTTCGGTGTGAAAAAACAAGATGCACTTTCGGTGCAAAAACCAGTTAAATGCACCTATGGGGCCCGTTTTCGCTCTATTTTTTGACGGCGACTAAAACATAAGATAGATGTGCAAATTTTGGTTTGGAGCCCACCAGGGTGGTTTGGTCATTTTCGTTGCGAAAAAACAAGATGTACTTTCGGCGCCCGAACCGGTGTATTTAGTGCACCTGTTTGGTTTTTGACAGTGACTAAACCATAATATACATACGCAAACTTGATTTTGGAGTCCACTGAGGTGGTTTGGCCATGTTCGGTGCGAAAAAACAAAACGCACTTTCAGCGACCGAACTGGTGCATTTAATGCACCTACAAGGCTCATTTTCTCGCCGTTTTCTTATGGTGATCAAAACAAGATACATGCGCAAACTTGAGTTTGGAGTCCACCGGAGTGGTATGGACAAGTTTGCTGCAAAAAAATACGCTCTTTTGATGTATGCACGAGTGCATTTAATGCACCTATGGCGCCTATTTTCTTGCCGTTTTTTGATGGTGACCATAATGTAAGATAGATGCGCAAACTTGAGTTTGGAGTCCACCGGGGTGGTACGACATGTTTTGGGGCAAAAAAAAAGACGCTCTTTTGGCGCATGAACAGCTCATTTAATGAACCTACGGGGCCTGTTTTTGCGCCTTTTTTGATGATGATGAAAACATAAGATACATACGTAAATTTGAGTTTGGAGTCCACGGGGTGGTTTGAACATATTTAGTGTGAAAAACAAGACTCACTTTCAGCGCATAAACCAGTGCATTTAATGCACCTACGGACCCATTTTCGCTCTGTTTTTTGATGGTGACAAAACATAAGACACATGCGCAAACTTGAGTTTGGAGTCCGCCGGGGTAGTTTGGACATGTTCGTTGCGAAAAAATAAGACGCACTTTCGATGTGTGAACCTGTGCATTTAATGCACCTACGGGGCTCGTTTTCTCGCTGTTTTTTGATGGTGACCAAAACGTAAGATATGCACAAACTTGACTATGGAGCCCGCCAGGGTGGTTTGGCCATGTTCGGTGCGAAAAAACAAGACACACTTTTAGCGAGCGAATTAGTGCATTTAATGCACCTACGGGCCCATTTTTTCGCCATTTTCTTATGGTGATCAAAACAAGATACATGCGTAAACTTGAGTTTGGAGTCCACCGGAGTGGTATGGACATGTTTGCTGCAAAAAAAGGACGCTCTTTCGGCGTATGAATGAGTGCATTTAATGCACCTATGAGGCCTATTTTCTTGACCTTTTTTGATGGTGATCATAACTTAAGATACATACGCAAACTTGAGTTTGGAGTCCTCCGGGGAGGTATGAACATGTTTGGGGCAAGAAAAAAAGACGCTCTTTCGGCGCATGAACGAGTTCAATTAATGAACCTACAGGGCTTGTTTTTGCGCCTTTTTTGACGCTGATGAAAACATAAGATACATGCAAAAATTTGAGTTTGAAGTCCATCGGGGTGGTTTGAACAGGTTTGGTGCGAAAACAAGACTCACTTTTGGCGCATGAACCAATGCATTTAATGCACCTATAGCCCATTTTCGTTCTGTTTTTTGATGGTGACAAAACATAAGATACATGCGCAAAGTTGAGTTTGGAGTCCGTCGGGGTGATTTGGACATGTTCATTGCAAAAAAATAAGACGCACTTTCGGTGTGCGAACCTGTGCATTTAATGCACCTACGAGGCTTATTTTGTCTCCATTTTTTGATGGTGACCAAACCGTAAGATACATAAACTTGACTTTGGAGTCCACCGGGGTGGTTTGGACATGTTCGGTGTGAAAAAGCAAGACGCACTTTTGATGTACGAAGCAGTGCATTTAATGCATCTACGGGGCCCTTTTTGCGCCTATTTTGACAGTGACCAAAACTTTAGATACATACGCAAACTTGAGTTTGAAAACCACTAGGGTGGTTTGGATATGTTCGAAGCGAAAAAAGAAGATCCATTTTCGACGCACAAACTAGTGCATTTAGTGCACCTACGGGGCCTATTTTCGCTCATTTTTTGACGGGGACCGAAACATAAGATAGATGCGCAAAATTGAGTTTGGAGTCCGCCGGGGTGGTATGGACATGTTCGGTGCGAAAAAACAAGACCCACTTGTGGCGCGTGAACCAGCGCATTTAATGCACCTACGGGGCCCATTTTCGCTCTGTTTTTTGGTGGTGACCAAAATATAAGATACATGCACAAACTGGAGTTTGGAGTCCGCTAGGGTGGTATGGACATGTTTGGTGCAAAAAAAGATGCTCTTTCGATGCATGAACAAGTGCAGGTAATGCACCTACGAGATCTTTTGTGCCCTTTTTGACGGTGACGAAAACATAAGATATATGCGTAAACTTGAGTTTGCAGTCCACTGGTGTGGTTCGGGCATGTTCGTTGCGAAAAAACAAGATGCCCTTTCGGATCACAAACCAGTGCATTTAATGCAACCACATGGCCCGTTTTCTCTCAGTTTTTGTTGGTCTCTAAAACGTAAGATACATGTGCAAACTTGAGTTTGGAGTCTGCCAAGGTGGTTTGGACATGTTTGTAGCGAAAAAACAAGACACACTTATGGCACCCGAACCAGTGTATTTAATGCACCTACGGAGCCCATTTTCGATCCGTTTTTTGGTGGTGACCAAAACATAAGATACATGAGCAAACTTGACTTTGTAGTCCGCTGGGGTGGTATGGACATGTTTAGTGCAAAAAAAAAGATGCTCTTTCGACACATGAACAAATGCATTTAATGCACCTACGGGGCCTTTTTGCGCCTTTTTTGACAGTGACAAAGACAAAAGATACATGCGTAAACTTGAGTTTGCAGTCTACCAGGGTGGTTTGGACATGTTCGGTGCGAAAAAACAAGACGCACTTTCGGATCACGAACTAGTGCATTTAATGCAACCATAGGGCAGGTTTTCTCTCCTTTTTTGCTGGTCACGAAAATGTAAGATACACGCGCAAACTTGAGTTTGGAGTTCGCCGGGGTGGTTTAGACATGTTCGTAGCGAAAAAACAAGACGCACTTTCGGTCCGCGAACCAGTGCATTTAATGCTCCTATCGAGGCCGTTTTCTCGCCGTTTTTTGATGGTGACCAAAACGTAGTACACATGCGTAAACTTGACTTTACAGTCCACAGGGGTGGTTGGGATATGTTCGGTGTGAAAAGGCAAAACACACTTTTGGCGCACAATGCAGTGCATTTAATGCATCTACGAGCCCGTTTTCGTGCCTTTTTTTACGCTGACCAAAACATAAGATACATGCGCAAACTTTAGTTTGGAGTTCACTGGGGTGGTTTGGACATGTTCGGTGCGAAAAAATAGGATGCACTTTCAGTGCACGAACCAGTGCATTTAATGCACCTACGGGGCCCATTTTCGCTTCTTTTTTGGTGGTGACCAAAACATAAGATACATACACAAACTTGAGTTTGCAGTTCACGTGGGTGGTTTGGACATGTTTGGTGCAAAAAAAGATGCTCTTTCGGCGCATGAACAAGTACATTTAATGCACCTACGGAGCCTGTTTTGGCGCCTTTTTTGACGGTGACGAAAACATTTGATACAAGCGTAAACTTTAGTTTACCGTCCACACAGGGTGGTTTGGATATGTTCGATGCGAAAAAAATAAGATGCACTTTCGACGCGCGAACCAGTGCATTTAATGGAACCACGAGGCCCGTTTTCTGTCTTTTTTTCTTGGTCACAAAACGTAAGATACATGCGTAAACTTGAGTTTGGAGTCCGCCGAAGTTGTTTGGACATGTTCGATGCGAAAAAAATAAGATGCACTTTCGACGCGCGAACCAGTGCATTCAATGCACCTACGGGCCCCCTTTTCTTCTTGTTTTTTGGTGGTGACCAAAATACATGAGCAAACTTGAGTTTGGAGTCCATCGGAGTGGTATGGATATGTTCGGTGCGAAAAAACAAGACGCCCTTTCAGCGCATGAACCAGTTAAATGCACCTACAGGGCCTGTTTTTGCTCCATTTTTTGACGGTGACTAAAACACAAGATACATGTGCGAACTTGAGTTTGGAGTCCGTCGGGGTGGTTTAGACATGTTCGGTGCGAAAAAACAAGACGCACTTTCGGCGCTCGAATCGGTACATTTAATGCACCTACTGACCCGTTTTTGGGCTGTTTTTGACGGTGACCAAAACATAATATACATACGCAAACTTGATTTTGGAGTCCACCGAGGTGATTTGGATATGTTCGGTGTGAAAAAATAAGTCACACTTTTGGCGCACAAAGCAGCGTATTTAATGCACCTACGGGACTACTCGTTTTTGTGCCATCTTTGGCAGTGACCAAAACATAAGATACATATCCAAACTTGATTTTGGAGTCCACTGAGGTGGTTTGGACATGTTCGGTGCGAAAAAATAAGATGCACTTTCGACGCACGAACTAGTGCATTAAATGCACCTACGGGGCCATTTTCTCGACTTTTTTGATGGTGACCAAAACGTAAGATACATGCGCAAACTTGAGTTTGAAGTCCACTGGAGTGGTATGGACATATTTGGTGCGAAAAAAAGATGCTCTTTCGGCGCATGAACGAGTGCATTTAATGCACCTATGGGGACTATTTTTGCGCCTTTTTTGATGGTGATGAAAATATAAGAAACATGCGTAAACTTGAGTATGAAGTCCACCGGAATGGTTTGGACAGGTTTGGTGCAAAAAAATAAGATACACTTTTAGTGCATGAACCAGTGCATTTAATGCACCAACGGGGCTCATTTCGCTCTGTTTTTTTATGTTGACCAAAACATAAGATACATGCTCAAACTTGAATTTAGAGTCTGTCGGGGTGGTTTGGACACATTCGTTATGAAAAAACAAGACTCACTTTTGGTGCGCGAACCTGTGCATTTAATGCACTATGGGGCCCAGTTTCTCGCCTTTTTTATGGTGACCAAAACGTATGATACATGCGCAAACTTGACTTTAGAGTCCACTGCAGTGATTTGGACATGTTCAGAGTGAGAAGTAATACGCACTTTCGACGCATGAGGCAATGCACCTACGGGGCCCATTTTTGTGCCTTTTTTAACCGTAACCAAAAGTTTAGGTACATGCGCAAACTTGAGTTTGAAAACCATTGGGGTGGTTTGGATATGATTGGAGCGAAAAACAAGATGCACTTTCGGTGCACAAATGGATGAGGGCATCAGCACCATTGATACATCCTCTCCCACACCTACACATATTTCGGTTACAGGTCCAATGACTCGCGCCCGTGTACGTCAACTTAATCATCAAGTAAGTTCACTCTTAACTCATGTTCAACTTATTTAGACTATGGAAATCTGTGTACTCTTGTGATGCTTAGGAACCAAAGAGAAAACCAACCAGGAGATAGAGTCGCGCAGGCTAGATTCGGATCGCAAGACAGCATCAACTTTTAACACATGTCACGGCTTCATACGGGATCTGTTTTGGGTGTTTAAGTACTTCCTGGAAACCTTATCAAGTCTACTTTCCAACGGATCCAGCCCCACCTTCCTACGACATCAAAGGTAGTGCCAATCAACATTTTGCTAAAGAAAGTGCTGCGTCACCCCAACTTGGGCCGTTGGCTCGTGTACCGAGTTGAGCCCATTAAGAACACGTCCTAGGGTTTGAGGTCGACCCCATCACGCCTGGTCCTCCTCCACCCTAGTTAAAGGCCTCGGCCGCCACCAAGAACACTTGGGTTTTGACAGATTGAAGTTTAGCTGCCTCTACTTCGCTTGCAGCGCGCGTGTCGACTAGACCGCCTGTCTTCTTGCCATCGAAACCCCCCCTTTTGTTGTTTCATTAGATTGAACTCATATTTTTATCTAGTAATTCAATGCTTGTTTATCTCGTTCTTATTTGATCTATGATTGCTTGCAGGACGAGTGCCCTTGTGACTGGTTGATCGCACTCCACAAGTTCGCGCTCACCCTGTAGAATCGGTGTATCGGTCGCTAAGGCGCAACGTCGTGGACAGATGTAGTCAGGCCGTGAACGTTGCTTCCTTCCACCAATCATGTTTACCATCTCCACCGAATGATTGGGACCGAACCTCGCATCACGTGGCATCAGAGCTCAAGGTTGTTCGGTGAGAGATTCTAGAAAAGCCAAAAAAATAGCAGATTAATTTCTATAGTCCATAGCCTTTTTCTAGCCTGTTTATTAGTACCATATAATTAAGGCTTGTTGAGTCTTCGGCTGCATCGTCGTGTTGTTTTGCTGGTCTTAGTGGCTAGTCTTTTAGAGTTTCGAGTTCAATGTCACATTTGAATCTCCAACCAGCATAATCACCATCCCTATTTTTGGTGCAATACATTTCATTTGTTTCTGCACGTCTTTGGATCAGATCCGCAATAGAAGGTCGATATAAACTTAGATCCGAGTTTGTTGGAAACAACAGATTTGGGTAACAGAACTTGTCGCGGATGAAAACAGCCTTATCTCTGTGATCCTTTACTTGTTTGTAACGTTTTCACACAATCTAAAAAGATCTATGCGTAAGCTTACCGACGGATGCCCACTTGCCAAAAAATTCCACCCGAGCACGTCGCAATCATAACAAAGATCTAACATCTGCTATCTTTACTTTATGGCATCTTTTTTCAGTCCAAAAAAACAGAGAAAAAAAGAAAAAAAGAAAACAAAAAAATCAAAGAGAAAAAAAGAAAAAAATAGAGAGGCTTATTTGTCCCTTCAATAGTGTTCTTCTTTGTGACCTTCGTTTGTGTCCAGACTCGCGTCTCTAGCACGGGTTTTAGCCTCGACCAGCATAGTACCGGCTTTGAATGATTACTCAACTTGTTTTTATCTAATGTGGTATTAGTATTGTCCTTGTGTAACACTTTCAGCTATCCTATAGCTTCGCATATATCCCACTACAGCTGGACATTGTTGTGCCGCGGTGCCGATACATTCATTTCCTCGTTGCCGACTTGTTGGTAGCCGTCACTGTCCGGTTGAGCAAGGTGAGAATTGGAAAGAGCTTGTGTGAATGGGTTGAGAGTGAGAGTGTTGCAGTAGCTACATCCTAGTAGTGTTAGGGATTCTTTTCTCTTCGCCTTTTTTTCCTTTTGTGTTGTGCATCTAACCATGTCAGGCTCAGAAGGTGATCGGAGTGATCCACATTTCCCTCGTACAAGGGGCATCATAATGCATTTTGAGCGAAGGGTGAGGCTACAAACGGAAGGAATTGATGCAGATTTGCAAGTGACTAATGAAAGGTTGGGAGCATTAGAGACCAGACAGATCAAAGGCAATAACATGCTTGCTGCACTAGAGACTTCAGTTGCTACACTAAACACCAACCTCGCTGCTATATTGAGGCGTTTGGATGACCGTAATGATGGTGGTGGAAGCCCATAGCAGGACAACAACAGCAGCTACAACAACGGAGACAACAGTGGAGGGGATAACTTTGATTAGTATTCTGCTGATACTGAACAAGATGATCAAGAGGTTCGTCGTCCACCATGGTTTGCGTCGCAATCGCCATGGTATGACTGAACGTAATAATGATGATGCTTTTGGTAAGATTAAATTTAAGATACCTCTGTTTAATGGGGCATATAATCCTGGTGCATACATTACTTGGGAAATCGTTGTTAACCAAAAGTTTGTTTGTCATGAATTTCTTAAAAATAAAAGAGTTAGGGCTGCTACTAGTGAGTTCAATGATTTTGCTTCTTTTTGGTGGATAAAACTTGGTAAGAAAAATCCTAATAACGTACCACAAACATGGGATGCTTTGAAACGGGTCATGTAGGCTAGATTTGTTCCTTCCTACTGTGCACGTGATCTGTTAATTAAGTTGCAGCAACTGGGACAGGGTGCTAAAAGTGTAGAAGAATATTATCAGGAGCTGCAAATGGGTATGTTGTGTTGTGAGATAGATGAAGATGAGGAGGCCGTGATGGCGAGATTTTTGGCTAGATTAAATCTGGAGATCCAGAACATTCTTGCATATAAAGATTACAATAACATAACTCGATTGTTTCATTATGCTTTTCAAGTTGAATGAGAAGTGCAGGGACGACGCGAGAATTCCAAGTTTAATGTTTCTACAGGTGCTAATTCGTGGCCCAGGACCAATGCTCCGACTCGACGTTCTCCACCAACCACTTCCTCCCCGAGTCGTGCCACGCCGTCGGCATCCAATACCAGCAACAAGCCACGTATCCATTCGACCAATTCAGCAAGTCGAGCAACCATGCCATCAAAGGCTGCTGCAGTGCCTGCCAAGAGCACAACATCAGTAGCCTCTACAGGGAGAACTAGAGATGTACAATGTCACCGTTGCAAGGGCTATGGACATGTACAGCACGACTGTCCAAGCACGCGTGTTCTCATTGTTAAAGAGGATGGTGAGTATTCATCTGCTAGTGATTTAGATGAAGATATATATGTTGCACTTGCAACAGACTATGCAGGTAACGAAGACCTTCCTGAAGAACATATTGGTGCTGATGAGGCGTATCACTATGCGAGCCTCATGTGCAGCATGAGCTTAGTGCACAGATGGAGAAAGCAAAGCAAAATGAGCGACACATATTGTTTCAAACAAAATGTGTCATCAAGGACCATTCCTGCCGCATGATCATTGATGGAGGCAGCTGCAATAACTTAGCACCAAACTGCATCCTCACCCATACTACATTCAATGGCTCAACAAAAGCGGTAAGGTCAAGGTAACCAGATTGGTGCGCATTAATTTTGCTATTGGATCACATCATGATGTTGTTAAATGTGATGTCGTACATATGCAAGCTTGTAATATTTTGCTAGGTAGACCTTGGCAATTTGATAGGGATTCTATGGGTCATGGTAGGTCAAATCAGTATTCATTTCTGCACCATGATAAGAAAATTGTGTTGCATCCTATGTCTCCAGAAGCGATTGTGCGTGATGATGTAGCTAAAGCAGCAAAAGCTAAAAGTAAGAACCCTGAAATTGCTAAATGTATTGTTGATAAGAAAAATGAGATATGTTTGAAAGGAAAGTCTTTCTTGCTACTAAATCTGATATTAATGACTTCATTGCTTTAACTTCTGATGTCTATGCATTGGTGTGCAAAGATGCTTTGATTTCAATTTGCAAATATGCAGCGTTCTTTGTCCCCTGCTGTTGCTAACTTTTTGCAGGAGTATTCGGATGTTTTCCAAGCGAGATTCCTCTAGGGCTGCCACCTGTTCGAGGGATTGAGCACTAGATTGATCTCATTCCACGTGCCTCATTGCCCAATCGTGCGCCATACAGGACCAATCCTAAGAAAACTAGGGAGATTCAGGGCCAGGTGCAATAGCTGCTCGACAAAAGTTATGTGCGTGAGTCTCTTAGTCCTTGTGCTGTGCTAGTTATTTTGATGCCCAAGAAAAATGGAACCTGGCGCATGTGTGTCGATTGTAGAGCTATTAACAACATCACCATTCAATATTATCACCCTATTCCATGATTAGATGATATGCTTGATGAATTGAGTGGTACTTCCTATTTTCAAAGGCCGATTTGCGTAGTGGTTACCATTAGATTCGCATAAAATTGGGAGATGCATAGAAAACTGTGTTCAAAACTAAGTTATGGTTATACGAGTGGTTAGTCATGCCTTTTGGGTTAACTAATGCACCTAGCACTTTCATGCGACTAATGAACGAAGTTTTGCGTGCTTTCATTGGAAAATTTGTGGTAGTATATTTTGATGATATATTGATTTACAACAAGTCTATGGACGAGCATCTTAATCACTTACGTGTTGTTTTTAATGCTCTACGTAATGCACATTTATTTGGTAATCTGGAGAAGCACCCTTTACACCGATCGAGTTTCTTTTCTTGGCTATGTTGTTACTCCACAGGAAATTGAAGTTGATCAAGCCAAGGTCGAAGCTATACAAGGATGGCCTGTTCCAAAGTCCATCACCCAGGTGTGGACTTTCGTAGGACTTGTTGGATTTTACTGCCGCTTCATGAAGGAGTTCAGCACCGTTGCTGCACCATTAAATGAGCTTACCAAAAAGGAAGTGCCTTTTAATTGGGTGAGGCACAGGAGAAGGCCTTCAACATGCTGAAAAGTAAGTTGACAAATGCACCTCTACTCCAACTTCTTGATTTTAGTAAGACTTTTGAGCTTGAATGCGATGCTAGTGGGATTGGTTTGGGTGGTGTTTTGCCGCTAGAAGGAAAACCTATTGCATATTTTAGTTAGAAATTGAGTGGGCCTATGCTAAATTATTCTACTTATGATAAGGAATTGTGTGCTCTTGTGCGAAGTTTGGAAACATGGCAACATTATTTGTGGCCCAAAGAATTTGTCATACATTTTGATCATGAATCATTGAAACATATTCGTAGTCAAAGCAATTTAAATCGTAGGCATGCTAAATGAGTAGAATTCATTGAGTCTTTTCCTTATGTTGTCAAACACAAAAGGGGGAAAGAGAATGTCATTGCTGATGCTTTGTCTAGACAATATACTTTGTTGACACAACTTGATCATAAAATATTTGGGTTAGAAACAATTAAAAATCAGTATGTGCATGATGCTGATTTGAAAGACGTGTTACAGCATTGTAAAGATAGAAAGTCATGGAATAAATTCGTCCTCAATGATGGGTTTGTGTTTAGGGCTAACAAGCTATGCGTTCCAACTAGCTCTGTTCTTTTGTTGTTGCTATAGGAAGCGCATGGAGGAAGGCTGATGGGGCATTTTGGAGTAAAGAAGACGGAGGATATTCTTGCTGGTCACTTCTTTTGGTCTAAGATGAGACGAGATGTAGAGAGGTTTGTTTCTCACTGTACTACATGTCAAAAGGCTAAGTCATGATTAAATTCACATGGTTTGTATATGCCTCTACCTGTTCCTAGCATTCCATGAAAAGATATTTCTATGGATTTTGTGTTGGGATTGCCTAGGACTAGGAAGGGACGTGATAGCATTTTCGTTGTCGTGGATAGGTTTTCTAAAATGGCACATTTCATCCCATGTCACAAAACTGATGATGCTACTCATATTGCTGATTTGTTCTTTATAGAGATTGTTCGTTTGCATGGTGTGCCAAATACTATTGTCTCCGATCGTGATACTAAATTTCTTAGTCATTTTTGGAGAATGTTATGGGCTAAGTTGGGGACTAAGCTTTTATTTTCTATCACTTGTCATCCCCAAACAGATAATCAAATTGAAGTTGTGAATCAAACTTTATCCACTATGTTAAGGGCTGTTTTGAAACAGAACATTAAAATATGGGAAGAATATTTATCTCATATTGAGTTTGTTTATAACCGTTCGCTGCATTCTATCACAAAGATGTGCCTTTTTGAGATTGTTTATGGTTTCAAACCACGTGCTCCTATTGATTTAATGCCTTTGCCAACATCTGAAAAGGTAAATCTTGATGCTAAGAAACGTGCTGAGTTGATGCTGAAACTGCATGAAACAACTAAAGAAAACATAGAGCGCATGAATGCTAAATATAAGATTGCTGGTGACAGAGGTAGAAAGCAATTATCATTTGAACCAGGAGATTTGGTCTGGTTACATTTAAGGAAGGATAGATTTCCAGAGTTAAAAGCCTAAGTTGATGCCTAGAGCTGATGGACCGTTCAAGGTGTTGTCAAAAATTAATGAGAATGCATATAAGCTTGATCTGCCTGTAGATTTTGGGGTTAGTCCTACATGTAACATTGCAGATTTGAATCCATATTTGGGTGAAGAAGATGAACTAGAGTCGAGGACGACTCAAATGCAAGAAGGGAGAGATGATGAGGACATCAACACCATCGATACGTCCTTATCCCCTACACCTACACATATTCCAGTTACAGGTCCTATAACTCGCACCTGTGCACGTGAACTTAATCATCAAGTAAGTTCACTTTTAAGTCATGTTCAACTTATTTAGACCATGAAAATCCGTGTACTCTTGTGATGCTTAGAAACCGAGAAAACCAACAAGGAGATAGAGTCGCACAGGCTGGTTTGGGATCGCAAGACAGCACAAACTTTTAATGCCTGCCACAGCTTCATACAGGCTTCGTTTTGGGCGTTCAAGTACTTCCTAAAAAGCTTATCAAGTGTACTTTCCCACGGATCCAGCCCCACCTTCAGACAACATCGGAGCTAGTGCTAATCGACATTTTGCTAAAGAAAGTGCGGCGTCACCCCAACTTGGGCCGTTGGCCCATGTACTGAGTTGAGCCCATTAAGGGTGCGTCCAAGGGTTTGAGGTCAATCCCAGCACCCTCTGGTCGTCCTCCACCTTAGTTAAAGGCCTCAGCCGCCACCAAGAACACTTGGCTTTTGATAGATTGAAGTTTAGCCGTCGCTACTTCGCTTGCGGCGCGCATGCCGACTAGATCGCCCGTCTTCTTGCCATCGGAACCCCACCTTTTGTTGTTTTATCAGATTTTATCTAGCAATTCAGTGGTTGTTCATCTCGTTTTTTCTTGTTCTACGATTGCTTGCAGCACGAGTGCCCTCGTGGCTAGTTGATTGCGCTTCACAAGTTCGTGCTCACCTTTTGGAATCTGTGTATCGGTCGTTAAGGCGCAACGTCGTGGACAATTATAGTCAGGCCATGAACATTGCTTCTTTTCATCAATCGTGTTTACCATCTCCATCGAAAGATCGGGACCGAACCTCGCATCACAAACCAATGCATTTAGTGCACCATCGTGGCACATTTTCGCTCCATTTTTTAACGGTGACAGAAACATAAGATAGATGTGCAAACTTGAGTTTGGAGTCCGCCGGGGTGGTTTGGACATGTCGTAACATCCCGTATTTCAAAAAAAAAAAATCAAAGACATTAATTTTCATTGAATCGAATTCAAAGGCAACAGAAACCGAGCTCGAATAAAATGGTTCCAGTTAAAAAAAAGGAGAATCTAATTTTTGAATTGAATTTGATATTAAATGTAAAGGCTCAAACATTTTAGATGAAGGATGTAAAAATAAATTCTTGTCTAAAAGTGCTCACAAGGATTAACAAGTTTAAAAAAAAAGAATTTTTGCAAAAATTTAAAACCAAAGATTTAAGTCACAAATCATTTTATTCCTCTAAACAACCAGCTGAATTCCGAATTTTATAGAATTAAAAACTTTTCGAATTTGAAGATGCTCCTAAAAGGAAAGTTGTTCTCCATAAAATGTTCTTCAGCCCCACAAATTTTAAAATTCATCCGAACAGAGCAAGTTGGGTTTTTTCTGCAAAAACCTCTCTCTTCTTCACTCCTTTACTCCCGGCGCCCCCTCACTACGCTCTTTCTCTCCTCAACACGGCCGAGCAGGCAGCCCGCCGTGGAACACCATCGCCGAGCCAACCCTTTCCTCATGCCCCAGCGCAGCATGCGCGCGACCACATCCCCGAAGCCCCACCCCTCTCCTCTTCCACATTCCTGCGCCGGGTTCCTCAAATTTCAAGTTTTCCCAAAAGCTCGAGTTCCAGAGCCGCAGGCGAGCCATTCGGAATCCGGCGCCCTCCAGTGAGGTCCGTTCCCAAGACCTGCAGGCGCCACCTCTCTCATACCTTGTAGCACCAACCCGGACCACAAATCATTGGAATCCGGCGCTTCTTGTGCAGAAATCGTAGTTTCATCGTAGCAGCCATTGAACCGAGCGCACCTCACCGGCGCCTACCCACTTCCGTGCTTCCTCACCGATGAAGACACCCACGCCGCTCCTCTCCTAGGACCCGTGAAGCTGTAGGACTGCTTCGTTTGAAGTTTCGTCGACCGGAGCCCTTCCACACCGCGGTCGGACCTTTCTCCACGCCGCCCACTGACGTCGAGCTACTTCCGGTGAAGATCTCACCTCAGCAACGACTCCATTGAAATCCTCATGCCGCAGGGGTGCCAATAGTGCGTGGTACCAGGCACGCGACTGTCGGGAAGCCGCTTTCGGCGAGCCGACCGCCGCCGCGGGCAGGGCACCATGTCTGGCGCCATGGACCCTAGCTCGGCCGGCCGGATTCGCTGTGGCTATGCGGGATCCAGTGCGACCAACCGAGTGGCCTCTGTGTGGGCGAACCGAGCGGCCGCCACTTGTCCCTCGCGTGGTCTGGTTTTTTATCCTTTTCGAAATTTCTATTAATAATTGAGTTGAAATTCTTTACAGATTATAAAAATGGGATAAGTCTAGAGAATCTCCTCAACTATGAGAGTGGGTGCACTTCACCCTCTAATCTTTAAAACCGGATACTTGACCCCCCAAAGTATTGAAAACCGTTTAAATAACCCCCTAGACGGTTTTAGAGGTGGTTTTACTATTCATGGGCCCACACGTCAGTTTAAAATAATTCTATTTTAACCCTCACCTATCACTAGTGGTCTACTTCACCCTTCAAACATAAAAATCAGATTTTAACCTCATAAAGTATTACAAATTGTTTAGACAACACATGGATTATTTAGACAGATTTTAATACTTCAAAGGGTTAAAAGTCCAATTTTTAAACTTTGGGGTGTGCTGCTGATAGTTGAGGAGGTGAATTAGACTTATTTCAAATTGACATGTGGGCTCATAAACAGTAAAACCACCTCTAAAACCGCCTAGGGGGTAATTTAAACGGTTTTTAATACTTCAGGGGTTAAGTTTCCGGTTTTAAAGATTGGGGGTAAAGTGCACCCACCTTTATAGTTGAGGTGGTAATCCAGACTTGTTCCTATAAAAATTGTAGAAAAATTCATACTCGCTCGGAAAAATATGAAACTAATTTTGTTAGACTTCTAAATTCATAAAATATTTATTAAAAATAATAAACAAAAATAATTAATTTTTTTAATAATGATTAATTACAGAAATTGGTTAATGCATGTTTAATTCTTAATTAATTATGTGTGCACTCTAAATTATCAAAATTTTGCCTAATTGTCCCTTAAGGTATTAAATCAAATTATAAAAATGTTTTAGGCTAATTTCTTCAGTAATTATTTTTATAATGAATTTATCTCTATTTTCTATGTACTTAATTCATAGTAATTAGAATATTTGCTAAAAATTAACCAAATTTGGTTCTAAATTTTATTTATTGAATCTTGACCTATTCAAATTGGTTAGAGTCCAAAAAACATTATTGAGTAGTATTAAATTAGTTTGTCTAACCAAATTAAGTGAATTGCTTTAGTAATTAACTATTTTTACTAATTTTGGTTATTTTACTTAAAGAAAGTTAATTAAATGCTACGGACATTTTTACCCTACTGGTTTAAAATGATTAACTACCTAAAAATGTAGTATCCACTCCCTTTAGGAAAGTTTACAAAAAAAATTGTTTTGCTATTTGCTTTTGTCATGGCATTGCATATCATGTATATTTATTTTGTCGTTGTTTCATTGTTTATTGAACAACGTACTCGAGAGCGACGTGGGTGCTCCAGAGGGTGAAGCACCTGTGGGTAGTTTTGCTGAGGAGACTTCAACATCGCAAGGCAAGCATCATGCATGTTTATCCTTATTTTATATAAATTATGAAATGAATTAGTGTTTTATTATTGCATTTGTCAGGCAATAGGATAAGTGAGGCTATGTTGGAATCTAATTATTACCCCCTCATTGGAGTCTTAGGTTTATAGGTGGAATTGGTAGTTTTTAGATCTGGTGTGTCTTGCTTAGCCATGCCTAGACCGGTAGAAGTCGAATCGGTGGAAAGTCACCACCTTTTCGCGGGTATAGGATCTTTATTCAACTTGTTACTCATATGGTTGGTCTAAACTTAAGGATGATGAATTGGAGACCGGATAGGGAAGTATAGGTTGGCAGCAGGAAAAGAGTCCTGTGTGCGGTAGCCCTGTCTGTTTCAGTTAAGGACAGACCGTTGTTAATTGTTGGCCTAAGCACTTTTCGTTCATACCACATGTTGAATATAATGGTAAAACAAGCCGAATATCTCATTTGCATACCAACGTTTGGCCCATGATGGCATGTCTTGATTGACATGCACGAGTGACCGCTGGGCTCTCATGAGACACGGGACCGATCCACCCTGACATGTCGATTGTCCAACCGTTCGAGAATGGATGAGAGAAAGGTTAACATGATTACTCTCTTATGCGACGTCGTGAGTTGCATAAGCTGGATGGTGGGTACAGTTGAACTCCCTTGCAGGGTGTATAATCAATTTGAATCGCCGCGGTCTCGGTTATGACCAAGCTTGGTGTCTATTGATTTTCATTGTAGTTAACAACTTCACTTCTTTAATCGCTGATAGTAAAGTTGTGGGATATATTGGAGATGTATTGCTGACACATCTGTTATTATGATTTTGTATAATTATTTAATTGCTTGGGTTTAGTAATTAGTTTCCCATGAGTCTTTACTTTATGCTTGGCTTTTAAATTATTAATATCTACTGCTTTTTCGCAATTAAGCCTTATTGCATTATTATCCTTGCTAATGTCTCATTCATGATCTTTGGAGTCGAGATGTACGTCCTATGAGTAAGTCTTGCTGAGTACCTTCGTACTCACGTTTGCAATGTTGAAGTTTTGCAGGTGAGGATGATTTAGTTTTTGGCTATTTCTTCCCTGCCGATGTTGGCGAAGGGGATGAATAGTATGTGTTCTTCCTTTGCGTGACGGTGGTGTTCGTGGGCTGAGCACATTGTCTTTCGGTTTGTTTTAAAATGTTTTCCCCTGTGTAGTACTTTCCATCATGTAGATTCTAAATAAAAACTTAGTACTTGTTTAATTATGTTTTAAAAAGGTTGAGCTAAAACTTCAACCCTGCTGCTCTTATACTTGTTCCAATTACAAACTTTTACTTAAGGTTTGTAATAACTTATATATGTATGTGAGATCCCTATGTGATGTGTACAACATCGAATACCGATATGCTATTGTCCTGGGCAGTGTTTGGAAAGCATATCGGAGGACTACCGGGGTTGATTTCTTATTAGTTGAATGGAGCTTGAGTTCGGTTTGAATATCATGCTAATTTGATTAATAGGAACTCAACTTGGACAGCTCCTCATACATATTCAGTGCGAAAAAACAAGATGCACTTTTGGTTTATGAACCGGAGCATTTAATGCACCTACAGGGCCCGTTTTTGTGCCATTTTTGACGGTAACCAAAACATAAGATACATATGCAAATTAGGATTAGCTTGATAACAGGCACATAAGCATACACTAAACATAATATCCGGGCGAGAAGCGATAAGATATAATAGAGAACCAATCATAGATCGATAAAGCTTTTTATCAACCGATTTACCACTCTCATTCGGGCTGAGAATACCATTTGTGACCATTGGTGTCTTGATTGGCTTTGAATCCTCCATTCCAAAGTGCTTGAGGAGATTTCTTGTGTACTTCTCTTGATAGATGAATGTCCTATTCTTCATTTTCTTAACTTGAAATCCTAGAAAGAAATGGAGCTCATCTATCATGAACATCTCAAAATTCGGCATTATAAGTTTTATTAGTAGAACCAAAGATAATATCATCTACATATATTTGGCAAATAAAGAGATCATCAGCAACATGTTTAGTAAAAAAAGTGTTATCAATACTCCCTATCTTGAAGCCCTTGTTGGTGAGGTAATCTCTTAGCTGCTCATACCATGCCCTTGGTGCTTGCTTGAGACCATACAAAGCCTTCTTCTACTTGAAGACGTGATCAGGATGCTTAGGATCCTCGAAGCTGAGTGGTTGCTCAACATAAACCTGCTCATTAATAGAACCATTAAGAAATGCACTCTTCACATCCATTTGATATAATTTGAAGTTAAAATGTGAAGCATAAGGGAGAAAGGTTCGAATAGACTCAAGTCGAGCTACAGGGGCAAATGTCTTATCAAAGTCCACCCCTTCAACTTGAGAATAACCCTTGGCGACGAGTCTTGCTTTGTTCCTCACGATATTTCCGTTCTCATCTTGCTTATTCTTGAAGACCCAACTTGGCACCGATGATGTTCTTGTCCTTTGGCCTCTTCACCAACTCCCACACTTTGTTTTGCTCAAAGTTGTTAAGCTTATCTTGCATAGCCAATATCCATTTGTGATCTTGCAACCTTTTCATCAATGTTCTTAGGCTCTATCAAAGACACAAAGGAGAAATTCTCACAAGCAAAGTTAGCTGCATCATCATCATTAGTATAATTTGGCTTATATTGATTTCTCTTTGTCTTTAACCCTTGAGAGGGATTCCTAATGATCAAGTTACATTCGTGAGCTCGATGAAAGGGTTTGTGCCTCTTTGGAGCCTCTTGTCGTGGTGCTTGTGGTGGAGAGACATCTTGAGCATCTTGTATGGCTTGCTCCTTGGAGATGACGGTGTCTTGTAGACGGAGCAAAGAGCTGCAATCTTCTTCAATTCTTGATGTCATTGTTGGGCTTGGTGGTGTACCACTTGATGTAGGCGATCCTTAATAGCTTGGGGTAGAAGGCACTTGAGGTGGTTCTCTTGGTGCATGAACACTTGATGATTCTTCCACTTGATTTGTTGATGTAGTGTTCTCATGAAGAGTCGTAGAGGAGTCTTTTGGTGGTGGAGTAGAGGAGTCATCCTCCCTTGGTAGACTTCTGCTACAGGCATCTTCCGCATTGCCTCCTCCAAGAGCTCATCATCATCTACATCACAACTATAAGAGTCTTTGTTCTCTTGAGAAACATTAGTTTCATCAAATTGCACATCACAAGATTTCTCAACAAATCCGGTAGTTGTATTAAAAACACGAAAAGCTTTAGAGTTACCGGAGTACCCGACCAGAAATCCAATGTCGGCTCTCTTCTCAAACTTACCAAGCCTCTTCCTCTTCTTGAAGATATAGCATTAGCATCCAAAGACTCAAAAATAGCCCATATTTGGCTTTCTTCCCACCAATAGCTCATAAGGAGTCTTCTTCAAGAGGCGATGTAGATAAACATGGTTTGAAGTATAGCATGCTGTGTTGATAGCTTCAGCCCAAAACCTCTCCGAAGTCTCATATTCATCCAACATAGCTCTAGCAAGAGTGATGAGAGTCCTATTTTTTCTCTCAACAACACCATTTTGCTCTGGTGTGTAGATAGCTGAAAACTAATGTTTGATGCCAAAATCATCACAATACTCCTCAATGATAGAGTTCTTGAACTTCGTCCCATTATCACTTCAAACCTTCTTGATCTTTTAGCTTCAAATTCATTTTGAGCTCTCTTAGAACACTTCTTGAAATTCGAGATGGCTTGAGCTTTGTCTTCTAGAAAGATGGTCTATGTATACCGGGAGAAGTCATCAACAATCCCCATGCAATAGAGATTGCCCCCAAGACTCTTGTAAGTAGTTAGACCAAAGAGATCAATATAGAGAAGTTCTAGAGGTCTTGAGGTTAACATAATGGTCTTGCACAGATGAAGAGTAACTTGCTTTCCCACTTGACATGCACTACACAACTTGTCCTTCTGAAAAGTAACATCTTGAATTCCAAGAATTAAGTCTTTCTTGGTGACCTTCTTCAATTGACCCATTCCAATATGAGCAAACCTCCTATGCCACAACCATCTTTTGGAAGACTTAGCAATGAGACAAGTTTGAGGCACAACTTCACTTGAAGAGAAATCCACAACATAGAGATTGTTGAGCTGAAAGCCATTGAAAGTGAGGCCCAATGATTTTTAATCAATTCAGCTCCTTTATCATTGAAGAAGCAAGTGAAACCAAGGTCACATAATTGAGCAACCGAAAGTAGGTTGAAACTCAATGATTCCACTAGCATGATATTAGAGATTGTCAAATCATTGGATATGGTGACCTTGCCCAATCCTTTGACTCTTTCTTTAGAATTGTCTCCAAAAGTCACTTTGTCTTTATCATCATCTTCTTTGATGGTGGAGAACATCTTGTGATTGCCGGTCATGTGTTGAGTACAGCACCTATCAAGAACCCATGCTTGCCACCATTCTTGTAAGTCACCTTGCTAGAAGCCATGTGATATGAGGTGTTAGTATCCAAAGCATTGCTAGATTCATTGGGAGTGACCTAACAATAAGAGCAACTTCTTGAGGTGAATTTTTTTCCTCAGAGCACTTGAGATGATACTTCCATGTGTCAACTTTCTTCTTGCTTGCTTCATCAATAGTGATATGTCGCCTTTCATAAGAGTTGATCCAACCTACAAGCTTGTTTGCGAGTGCACAATTCTTTTGGAGTTTCATTAGGTAAGACAATAATGTTATCATACTCATCACATAGAACTTCATAAGAATCCTCTAGCAAGGTACTAGTAATAGCATTATCAACAAGAAGTGAAAGAGAGCTAGTAGAGGTAGAGTCTATGCAAACCGTGGGCTCAAAAGTGTGATGAGGATGCACTCCAATGATCTTGCTTGAGGTGGAAGCATTTTGATTCTCCTTCTTAGATGAAGCTGCATGAGAGTCACAAGAGCTAGAAATCTTGCATGTGAAGAACTTCTTGATTCTTAGCATGGTTGCACCTATAGATTCTCTATCAGGAGTTCCAAAGTGAGTTTGGGCATCTATGAGCTAAAGATAAGTAAGATTGTCATTCATAATAGCACGTAAAGAGTTTCTAGATGAAGAGTTTGAAGAGTTCTTCATCTTAGCACTCGAATTCTTCTATTTTCTGGCATATAGGTAGCTTAGCAAGCGATTCTTACAAGAGCCACTACCGGACCCCAATGAAGAACTTGTCTCCATCACTCCCGATCACTTCTCAACAGCGAATAAGCCCTAACTGGAGCACTAGGCTCTAATACCACTTGAAAAGATCAATTGACCGAGAAGGGGGGTTGAATCGGGCACTTACACTACTAAGCCAATTTCTTTCTCTTCCTAGTTTTTAGCAAAACTAGCAAACAAGTGCTATCAACAAAGGTCTAGAGAAGAGTAAAACAAGCTAGAAGACAACCTATCAAGCTAGTAAGCAATCTGACACGAAAGCCACCAAGAGAAGCAACTAAACAACCTGTCACACTACTCACAAGAAGGTAAATGTAGTAAGTAAAGAGAAGGGTGATTGAGATGCACAGCAATTTTTCTTGAGGCCTTCCCTTAATCCTCGTTGAACCACTCCCATCGAAGTCTTGGTTTCTCCCGTCATTCTTGGAATGATGCTCACAAGGGTACGCTTCGCTCTCGGAGTGAAGACACTAGTGCCCTGGCTGTAGCAAACAATACCCAAGCGCTAGAGCAAACCTCTAAGGCTCGAATGCTTACTCTTAGTGTCCCTTTCAAGCGGAGGACCTGGAACCGCGTACAAACTTGATGTCGCCTTCCACAATCTCCACGGAAGCTCGGACAACGACGCCTAACCAGTCTAGGTTGCCATAGACCAAGAGTAACAAGCCAAAGTCACTCCTCTCAGCCTCACAAGCTCTAGAAATGCGTGGATGCTCTGTGCTACTCTTCACAAGCACTCAAGATCTCACTAGATGCTCTCTTGTGCTTCTTTAATGAACTTTGGCTCACAACAAATGATCTCTAACTGTTCTGACTGCGAGCAACCACCACAAAAGCTTCCCCAATGGTTTAAACAGGCTCGAAGCCCTGAAACAACCGTTAAGAACCGTTGCTAAAAAGCTGTATGCATTTTGTAGTCATTGGAAGGAGATTGGAACCATCGGACTGTCCGGTGACTTTTGGTCTCCATCTGGCAGAAAACATCCTCTCTAGAATCCATTCCATGTGATATAGGACAGTCCGGTTCATACCATCATCGGACTGTCCGGTGGTATCGACGGACTTTTCGGTGACCTCTTCGACTGCTAAACCTTGACTTCCTCGAGATCTTCAAGTTTTCGGCTGCAACAATTCTTGGCATCTTCAAGCTTCTACTGATCACTCCAGTGCCTTAGAGAACCTAGAGCATCCACACTACCTAATTTCTGTAAAACTGAGACGAGTACTCGACCCCCCTTAATAGTACCGGTGTTTCCAATAAACACAATGCCTAAAAACTAAGCCACAGAAGGTTCTAATTCATCCTTAGCCTTGAACCGGTAACTTCCTTGCAAATACTTCTGGGGACACGAACAATCTTGCAGCAAATCAACTCGTAGAAGTGTAGAATAGTGTTGATAAACCTGCATCCAACGAGTTAGATCATAGTTCTCATTCAATCACTAAAATCATTCATACCTTTGAGGGGCTTCAATGGTCACCAAGCTAACTCGTCCGAACCAGTGCATTTAATGCACCTACGGGCCTGTTTTTATGCCATTTCTGATCATGACCAAAACATAAGATACATATGCAAACTAGACATTGGAGTCCAGTAAGGTGGTTTGGACATGTTCGGTGCGAAAAAACAAGATGCACTTTCGGCGCATGAACTAGTGCATTTAATGCACCTACAGGGCCTGTTTTCTTTTTTTTTATGGTGACCAAAATATAAGATACATGCGCAAACTTGAGTTTGGAGTCCACCCGGGTGGTTTGGACATATTCGGTGCAAAAAACAAGACGCACTTTCGGCGCACGAACCAGTGCATTTAATGCACCTATGGGGCCTGTTTTCTCACCATTTTTTTATGGTAACCAAAACATAAGATACATGCGCAAACATGACTTTGGAATCCACTGGGGTGGTTTGGACTTGTACAGTGTGAAAAAGCAAGACGCACCTTCGGCGGACGAAGCAGTGCATTTAATGCACGTACAGGGCCCGTTTTAGCGCCATTTTTTTAAGGTGACCAAAACATAAGATACATGCGCAAACTTGAATTTGGAGTCAACTCGGGTGGTTTGGACATGTTCGGTGCGAAAAAATAGGACGCACTTTTGGTGCACGAACCAGTGCATTTAATGCACAGGGCCCATTTTCGCTCCGTTTTGGTGGTGACCGAAACATAAGATATATGCTGAAACTTGAGTCTTACGCAAACATTATTTTGGAATCCACCGAAGTGGTTTGGACATGTTTGTCACGAAAAAACAAGGTGCACTTTCGGCCTTGCATTTAATGCACCTACGGAACCTGTTTTTGTGCTGTTTTTTTACGGTGACCAAAACATTAGATACATATGCAAACTTTTTTTTAGTCCACTGAAGTGGTTTGGACATGTTCGGTGTGAAAAAATAAGACGCACTTTCGGCGCATGAACTAGTACATGTAATGCACCTACGGCCCCATTTTCTCGCCTTTTTTTTACCTTGACCAAAATATAAGATACATGCTCAAACTTGAGTTTGGAGTCCGCCGGGGTGGTGGTACGGACATGTTTGGGGCACAAAAAAGACACTCTTTTGACGCATGAATGAGTGCATTTAATGCACTGTGAAAAAATAAGATACACTTGCGGCGCATGAACCAGTGCATTTAATGCACCTACGGGGCCTGTTTTGGCTCTATTTTTTTATGGTGAACAAAACATAAGATACATGCTCAAACTTGAGTTTAGAGTCCACCGAGGTGCTTTGGACATGTTCGTTGCGAAAAAACAAGACGCACTTTTAGTGCGCGAATCTATGCATTTAATGCACCTACGGGCCCGTTTTTGTGCCATTTTTTTACGGTGACCAAAACGTAAGATACATACGCAAACTTGATTTTGAAGTCCACCGGGGTGGTTTGGACATTTTTGGTGCGAAAAAACAAGACGTACTTTCAGTGTACGAACTATTGCATTTAATGCACCTACGAAGCCCGTTTTCGTACCTCTTTTGATGGTGACCAAAACATAAGATACATACGCAAACTTGATTTTGGAGTCAACTGAGGTGGTTTGGACATGTTATCACCCCCCAAAAATCTGGAGTGTTTAGCAACAACGAACCAATCACAAGATCAGTCGCATAAGAATGCCAGAGTGACAGCACATATGGGATAATATTATTACATAGGGAGTTCAAACTACAAGGTTCAAGATACAGGTCTTTAGATTACAATCAGGAATTGATCACATCAACTCTTGTTCAAGCAACAACAGAACTAACACTGCAACTTAAGCATAAAATGAAACATCTAAACGTCGTCGCCATCAGCACCTCTGTCTTCTTCTTCCTCCTCTAAACAATTTCCAGCATGGGGAGAGTACTAGAAGTACTCAGCAGGTTCTAACTAGAGAGGGTAAACAAAAATATGAAAGAATAATAATTTAAAGGAGGCAGCAGGGGTTCTATTTTCAGCACAAAGCAAGTTTTCATGCATGCATTCCTACTGGACAGAGAGTTCATAAACAGTAGATATAAAACCTCTTTTTGTCGTATTTTAATTGGTGAACTTATGGAGGAACTTAATCCCACTCCATTAGTTCCCAAATTTTAACCGGGGCAAGCATGTCTCCATGCTGTCCTGAGACACACAGCTAACCCATTCCAAAACACGGGCAACTACACCTGTACTCACACAGGAAGGGGACACAGAAACTCTAATCGTTATGTACCCGAACATTAGTGTGCCAATACCGTGAGAACGGCCATTCCGGACGGATTTTTACACTCTGCAGAGGTTATACACTATACCCACAGGTTATGTGTCTTTTTGTGCGCAAGGAATGCATAACGCCTATCCCAATACCTACAAGGGTCTCCACCGATTCCGCTCAAGATGCATCCAGGGACTATCAGTCGGGGTTCACAGAGCTCTCAAAGACACGACAGTGTACTTTCCCGTAGCCAGACCATGGGAATGCTCATCCACATCTTCTCTTGGTTCCCTTATATACCAGGACACATAAGCTAAACTAGAGGCTTTATCTATGGGCTTACGGTACCATGCCACGGGCAATTACTTTGTCGAAAGCCGGACTGTGAGCACCTCGCGTCTTTTCCTGGCCTCTTGTGTCCTATTGACCTCCTAGCGGTTCAAAGTGAATTACCCAAGTACCCGCCCATGACGGATTCTGTGGTTGCACGGAATCACCAAATCAAGTGCTAACGAGCCAGTCCTTATATGACAGGGGCGGCGTACTTGTCCACGGCAGGTGGACTGAACCGAAGGACCTACACATAGCTCTGCACCATAGTGAGTTCCGCCCCACAACCAGAAATCTTTCCCCCATCTTTACCTACACATCTTGCTAGTTCCTTCCTTGAATTTCCTTTACTCACACCTCCAAACTCACCCTTTTCACACCTTTCGCAAACAGGTTGTGGTATGGTGGTGTATAGTTTTGAAAACCAGGACCTAAGCATTCTAGATCACAAGGCAACTTTCCGTTCATTAAAATGTGTTACAAACAGAGTTCCTATGGATAACAAGGGTGCGCTTCAATGGTTTCCAAGGAGTACTTTTGTTAAGAACAACAAGTAACTGATATCAATATAAGTACGTACGAACAAGTAGGGCATTTATCTACACAACGCTTCAGCATAAAGAAAGTAAATGTGCAAGCAACAGGCTCTATAGGTATGCATGCAAAACACAGGATCAGCATGTTCGAAGGGGGTTAGAGCTCGCCTTCAGTGGCATCCTCAAACTCCTCTTCGTACTCTGGGTCTTCAGCCTGCTCCTCCTCGAACTCCTCGTCAGCTACACATAACAATGAACGAGTAAACCTATTGAAAAGAAAACTCAAAAAAAGACAAACTTGAGAAGTAACTTGATGTGTATGTGGTTCCCGATCTTCCGTCAGGTCATGATAACTCTAGATTTGGCGGAGATGCCATACAACATCGATCCGGCCTCAAATCAACACGATTCGAACCCCGCAATCGCAGCACCACTTCTATGGTTATCAACCGTGCGCACATGATTTGACCTCGCCAAAAAGGCTAATCCCTGCCTGCGAATCAAAAAACACAAGCAAGAACAACGAAGAACGCAACTTACTTGCAAAATCTAGATTGAATCACAAAGTTGGATAACCAACAGGCTGTCAAACGGTGAAACTGTTTAGAAACAGGAGAAAACTAATCAAAACCTCTCTAATGATGGCGGCTACTGAATTTATAGAGTTTAGGTCGACCTTAGGGGCAAACCCTAATACTAATGGGCCTAGAAAAGATACAACGTCCAAAGGCCAAAAGATAGTATCGCAGCCCCCAGCAAGTTTCTGGACGTCCTCTTGTTTTAACGATTCCCGCTGATTCCGGTTGAATTTGGAGATGAGACCAGTGCCGTTCGAAAGGTTATCTTCTTATCTTTCCAACCATATCCAGAACGTCCAATACGGCTCTCGTATACGGCCTGGGCGTCCATTTTAGTGTGGACTGCTCCCTAGAACCCGGAGACAACTCGACTCCGAATTGGATTGAATTTCCTCTGGGGTTCAACGTGTCTTGCTGGTCCGGAGCATCTTCAAGTCCTTCTTCATGCTTCTCTTGATCCTCTCTAAGGTTCCTAATCAAGATAAAATCATTAGGTTGCAATCTATTCTCAAATGAAGAAAGACAAGTGTTTAGTAACGAGCTCACCTCAAAATTTAATTGTCGTGCACGAACTCTTGTGATTGGACTATCTATGGTAGGTGGAGAAGCATCGTGTGTATCCAATGATGGGATGTCCTCATCATCCTCCCCCTCTTGAATCGGCGTCGTCCTCGACTCAAGCTCATCTTCTTCTCCCATGTATGGCTTCAAATCTGTAGTGTTAAATGTAGGACTAACCCTGAACTTGTGAGGTAACTCAAGTTTATATGCATTATCATTAAGCTTTTCAAGTACCTTAAAAAAACCAGCAGCTCTAGGCATCAATTTAGACTTTCTTAGCTCCGGACGTCTATCTTTTCTCAAGTGCAACCAAACCAAATCACTCGGTACAAATTTAACTTCAAGTCCACCTTTACTACTAGCAATTTTATACTTCTCATTCATCTTTTCAATGTTTTGTTTAGTCGTTTCATACATCTTGAAAATGAAATCAGCACGCGACTTAGCATCATGATGAACTCTCTCGGTAGAAGGCAGAGGCAAAAGATGAATCAGAGCACGAGGGTTAAAGCCATATACTACCTCAAATGGACTTACCTTAGTAGTTGAGTGTTCTGCTTGGTTGTATGCAAACTCCACGTGAGGTAAACATTTTTCCCACATCTTCAAGTTTTTCTTTAAAACAGCATGTAACATGGTAGAGAAAGTACGGTTCACGACCTCTGTTTATGCATCGGTTTGTGGGTGACATGTAGTTGAAAACAGCAACTTTGTTCCCAACTTATTCCATAAAGTGCACCAAAAGTGACTCAAAATGGTATGGCAGGGGCTGATCCCGATCTTTCGATGAGAGGAGGATAGCTTCGATTTGGGGTGGATTCGACGTTGGTTGTCCGACTACAACAACCAATAGGGTTGCTACGCCTTAGCAACAGGTACACCGGCTCCGATTTGTTGTTGTTCTTGCTGTGCCAAGAACAACCCTAAACCTGCGAGCAATCGAGAACAAGCAAGAACAAGATGAACAGGTAGACAACTCACAGATCTGGATATAATCACGAAATTGGGGTTCTGAATCAAGCAAATCGGGTGGTCTCGTCGACACACGCGTTTACAAGGAAGTAGCTAAGGCTAAACTTGCATCTGAACAAAACCCACCCTCAAATGACGGCTGCCACAGGTTTATATAGTGGGAAGACGTCCTGGAGGCGTGGGGGGACTCAAACCCTAACTTAGAGAGGGCCCCTAATGGGCTAAACTAGATACAATGGGCCTCAGCCCATAACTGGAGGTCCGAATGCCTTTCTGACGATTCTGATCACGTCTAGAGGAGTTTGAAGCTAAGGTTGGACCCATCTGAAAGTAGACTTTGAGATCTTTCCTATAAGTACTCATTTGTCTTCAACAACATTCGGAGTGAAAAGTTATGACCAAAACAATCTAGCCCTGATTGATGGTCCGATCCTGCTTTATGGTCCTGGTGCTCCTCCCATGTTCCTAATTATAACAAAATCACCACAAAGATTTAGTAGTACCTCATTCTGAGAAGAACTACTATAGACAGTGAGAAATGACTTGACTTGATAATTAAGTTGACGCGCTCGAGCTCGTGTCATGGGTCCTTCTTATGCAATTGGTTTAGTTGTGTCTGTGGAAATAATGTCCTCATCACAAAAATTTCGCATCACGATCTGAAACAATATAGAAGGCATACCATGCAAGTGAACAATTTCTTTAAAGAATAGATCAGCAATATGCGTAGCATCATCGGTCTTATGACATGATATAAAATGTGCCATTTTGGAAAAGCGATCTACTACCACAAAAATACTATCTCTCCCCCTCTTAGTTCTAGGTAATCCCAGAATGAAATCCATAGAAATATCAGCCTAAGGAATAGAAAAGATGGAAAGAGGCATGTACAAACCATGTGGGTTTAGTCGTGACTTAGCTTTTTGACATGTAGTACAGCGAGCTATGAACCGTTCAACATCGCGTCTCATCTTTGGCCAAAAGAAATGTGTGGCCAAAACATCTTCCGTCTTCTTTGCTCCAAAGTGTCCCATCAATCCTCCTTCATGCGCCTCCTGTAACAACAAAAGACGAACGGAGCCAACTGGAACGCAAAGACGGTTGGCTTTATAAAAAAAATCCATCATTAAGTACAAATTTGTTCCAAGTCTTACGTTCATGACAATGTAGCAACACATCTTTAAAATCAGCATCTAACATACATTGTTGCTTAATTGTTTCTAGTCCAAAAATCCGACAATCAAGTTGAGACAGCATAGCATATCATCTAGACAAAGCATCCGCAATCACATTATCCTTCCCCTTCTTATGTTTGATGATGTAAAGAAAGGATTCAATAAATTCAATCCACTTAGCATGCCTACGGTTCAAGTTATTTTGGCTACGAATATGCTTAAGTGATTCATGATCGGAATGAATGACAAATTCTTTAGGCCATAAATAATGTTGCCACGTTTCTAAACATCGTACAAGAGCATACAATTCCTTATCATACATGGAGTAATTAAGAGCAGGGCCATTCAATTTTTCATCAAATGCATGAAAGTACTAGGTGTATTAGTCAATCCAAAAGGCATTACTAACCACTAATAAAATCCAAACTTAGTCTTAAAAACAGTTTTCTATTCATCACCCAATTTCATTCTTATTTGATGTATCCACTTCGCAAGTCAATTTTAGAGAAAACAATAGAACCACATAATTCATCAAGCATGTCATCTAGCCTAGGAATAGGATGACAATATCTAATGGTGATATTGTTAATGGCTCTACAATCGACACACATTCGCCAGGAACCATCTTTCTTTGGAACCAAAAGAACAAGAACAGCACAAGGACTAAGGCTCTCATGTACATACCTGCGGTCCAAAAGGTTTTGGACTTGTCGCTGAATTTCCTTAGTCTCCTCAGGGTTGGTTCTATAGGCGGTGCGGTTTGGTAAGCTCGCTCCAGGAATCAAATCAATCTGGTGCTCAATCCCTCGAATGGGTGGTAGTCCTGGAGGTATCTCGTGTGGAAAGACGTCATGATACTCCTGCAAAAGGTCAAAAACAGAAGAAGGCAAAGAAGAAGCAATAACCTCGGGTAAAAACAACGCATCCTTTCATATCAAAGCATAACATGAAGCATTTTCATCATGGATTGCAGCAAGGTCAGATTTGTTGCAAGCATTACAGGACTTTTCAATTTTATTGTTTGCTGATTTTCAGGTGTAGGAGGACGTTCTTTCTTCTCATTAGCAATTCTCTCCCTATCAGCTTGTAGAATTTCAGCAGGGGTCATAGGGAATAAAGTAATTTTCTTTCCTTTATGCATGAAGGTATATTTATTACTTTTACCATAGTGGATAGCATCATTATCATGTTTCCATGGACAACCCAATAATAGTGAACAAGCTTGCAAAGGTACAACATCACAGTCTATAGAATCAACATAGGTGCCAATAGAGAAAGGGACTCGACATGTTTTAGTTACGTTTGCCTTACCCGAGTCGTTTAACCACTGTATATGGTTCGGATGTGGATGTGGCCATGTGGGCAAGTTCAGCTTAGTGATCAAGTCAGTACTTACTAAGTTGTTGCAGCTCTCGCTATCAATGATCACAAAGTAAATCTGAAATAGATTATGACGCTGAATCTTATCAAGACATACCTGTGCGGAGAGTGCCCGTTGGACAATGATGGTCTTGTAGGCCGAAGTATCATCACCAGCAAATACTTGGCCATCATTATCATCAGAAATCTTATCATCAGATTCTTCATCCTCAACATCTGAAGTGCTTACGTATCCTCCATCTTCAGCAGCAATGTATGTCCGCTGGCTTGGGCAATCTCGCTGCATATGACCTATGCCATGGCATCTGTGGCACTTGATGTTAGAGGAGCGTCCTGTGGAGGTACTAGAGGATGTATTCTTGTTGGGTATCTGCAATGAAGGCTTACTTGAATCTGAGGATTGCACCGAAAGGTTTAGTTTTGGTTCTATGGCAGTGTTGGAGGTGGTGGGAGACCTCCTGCTCGACAGTGGTGGCGTACTTGTGGTCGACGAAGAAGGAAAGGTCGACCGTGGAGTGTATGTACGGCTGCTGTTCTGGAGTTGTTTTCCCTGCAACTCTTTTTCTGCAAGCACAGCAAGGTGAACAACTGCTTGAGAGAATTATAGTCTTTGTAATCAATTATGTCCTGAATTTCACGACGCAACCCAGAATAAAAACGACAGATAGTTTTCTCAAAGTCCTCTTCTATCCCACAACGCATCATACACTTTTGTGACTGAGCAAGATATTCTTGAATAGATTTATCATTTTGTTCTAAACGTTGCAATTTTTTTACGCAATTCTCTTTGATAGGATGAGGGAACAAAGTGCTTACGCATAGCAGCTATCCCAACTATCAGGTTGCTACTGTGCTCTACAAAGATCAGTCCACCATAGTAAAGGAAAATCTCGAAACTCACTAGTAGCTTGTCTAGCTCTATGTTGTTCAGGAACTAAGTGAGATGTAAATTTTTGCTCTACAACCATCTCCCAATCAAGATAAGCTTCAGCATCATAATTAAAAGAAAAGGGTGGGATAGTAAACTTAATCTTAGCGAAAGGTTCATAAGGAGCATGATGATGTTCGTTACCTCTCATACCTTGACGGTTATAGCGTCGATGATGGGGCAGGGGAATTTGTTGTTCTCCATCATTGTCATTGCCATTCTCATAATGGTTATCGCCATTAACTTCATCTTCCTCTTTCGCTCTCGGTTGTGGTCGCCGTGCCTCAAGTTTCTCATACGAATTTCTCATACGAATTGAGAGATGCTGGAATTCTTGGTTCATTCTCTGGAATTGATCCGTCATCCTCTGTTCGAGCTGAGCAATACTGTCAGCAAGTTGATTTTGACTGACAATATAATTGAAGTCATTCGGGGTGTTGGCAGCATCAGAAGATTCACTCTTATCACCTGCAGACTTACCCTTTCGTTCCCTGGTTAGAAGATAACAAAGAAGAAAAGCAGGATATTATCCCTAGACTACGGTGGTGCGGTTTCTGTGGTGGCTGATCTGCAAACGAAACGACTTACCAAGTTCTTACACGGTTCTTACCAATGCAAGGCAAAGAATTGTCAACCGTTGGCAGGAAATACTAGGGAGTTGTAATTCCACAATTGCAGGGTCAAATGCAGTGTTGATCTGAGGTGGATATGCGGAGCTCGGAGGCTGAAATAATGGTTAGTGGCACACAATTATATGACAGATAGCAATGCTGAATAAGTGTTCCAAGATTGTAATTATAGATCCGAACAACGATAAGAGTGCACAAAGATCAGCAACAGACGCGGCTCCAAAAATCAGCTGTTAGCACGGTATAGCACAAGACAGTGAGGTCACCTTGATGATGTCATTTTTTTTTGAATTTTCACTATTTTTTTAATTTCAAAGGCGCAAAATTAGGGACACCAAGAAGTTTTAGATCAATCCAATTGGGGATGTGGTACGTCAAAAATCACAAAGATGTCTGAAATTACACCAAAAATCTTGTAAATTCACAAATGTCCACTTCCAGAGGGAATTTGGCCTTGAAATTTTTTTCGAATCCTGCAAAGCAAGGGAGAGGCAAATGCGTCTTTTCATTCTGAGAATTTTTTAAAAAAAGGACGCCCGTTTTACTGAAGGGTGTTCGAAACACGTTTTTGAAGTTGTGAGACGCAAACGGTGGAGAATCGGGTGGTGATTTTGTCAACGATTGAGCAGCGGATGATGATTATGGAGAGATAGATCTATGAATGGTGGATTTGTTTGTGGTCGAAATATGGGATGGGTGGGTGGGATAAAATTTTGATGCAAAGGAACAAATAACAGATGTAACGATGGTAACAGATCTAAACACGATGTGGATGAACAATGAAGAAAAACACCTGGATACAAAAAGATCACAAAATCCAGCAACCAAAACACAAACTAAGGACACAAACGCAACACTACGGACTCTGAAATAAAATTAAGCAAAGGCTAACATGGCTTGGATAGAGGAACACCTAACCATCTACTAATTTTTTTGTGTTGTGGCTTTTCTATGGACGATAGGATGAATGTAAAATAAACAAGGATAGATGTGAACCTGACGGTATACCTAAAGCTCTGATTACCACTTGATGTGTATGTGGTTCTCGATCTTTCGTCAGGTCGTGATAACTCTCGATTTGGCGAAGATGCGACACACAATCGATCCGGCCTCAAATCAACACGATTCGAACCCTGCCATCGCAGCACCACTTCTCCTCTAGTTATCAACCGTGTGCATATGATTTGACCTTGCTAGGAAGGCTAATCACTGCTGCAAATCGAAGAACACAAGCAAGAACAAGGAAGAACGCAACTCACTTGCAAAATCTGGATTGAATCACGAAGTTGGATAACCAAGAAGCCGTCAAAAGGCGAAACTATTTGGAAACAGGAGAAAACTAATCAAAACCTATATCTAATGATAGCGGCTACTGAATTTATAGTGTTTAGGTAATGGGCCTAGAAAAGATACAAGGCCCAAAGGCTAAAAGATAGTGTCGCAGCACCTGCAAGTTTCTGGATGTCCTTTTGTTTTAACTATTCCCACTAATTCCTGTCAAATTTGGAGATGAGACCAGTGCCGTTGGAAAGGTTATTTTCTTAGCTTTCTAACCATATCTAGAACGCTTAATACGGCTCCCGTAGACGACCTGGGCGTCCCTTTTAGTGTGGACTACTCCCTAGAACCCGAGGACAACTCGAGTCCGAATTGGATTGAATCTCCTTCGGGGTTCAACGTGTCTTGCTTCTCCGAAGCATCTTCAAGTCCTTCTTCATGCTTCCCTTGATCCTCTCCAAGGTTCCTAATCAAGATAAAATCATGAGGTAGCAATCTATTCTCAAATGAAGAAAGACATGTGTTTAGGAACCAGCTCACCTCAAAATTTAATTGTCGTGCATGAGCTCTTGTGATTGGACTATCTATGGTAGGTGGAGGAGCATCGTGTGTATTCAATGATGGGATGTCCTCATCATAACTTCGCAAGAAACTGGTTTTCAGAACATGGGGCTTGTGACTCTGACTCCAACGATAAGATTGTCAAAATCAGATCTATGGTGTAGTGGCAGTGAGGCAAACAGTGTTTTGGCCCGAAAGCCAGAAATGGTCCCGTGGACACATGGTCCAGCTCGTGTCCATGGCCCTGGACACAAGCATAGTGTCCCAGAGGACAACTTCTGGGATTTTGGAGTTCGGTCAGTGCTCTTGCTACTGTGAGTGTGTGTGTGATGTGAGTGGGGTGAAAATCTTGTGGTTATAGTGTTTGGTATGTGTGCACAGTTGCCGGGCATTCGTGGGTGTGAAGTGGAGGATGGGTTTGGTGGACAAAGCTCTCGGGCTGTGTCCAAGCCTCTGGACACACACAGAAGCACGAAAATTGATCCTCATGGTGCTGTTCCAGAGAGGAGCCACCGGACATTCCGGCACAAGGCCAAATACTCTGGTGGGAAAAACTTCCATTCCAGAGAGGGCGTACCGGAGGATCCGGCATGGTGTAGGAGTCTCCGGTCTGCATTAGTTCTGTGGACGAGAGGTCCAATCCGAGTCCCCGACCGGTGTGGTTCTAACAGTTCTCTCTCTTCTCCGGCTGTGACGACAAGTGGGCCCGGTTAGGGTGTATGTGCAAGGTGCACCACAGGGTACAGGGTACCGTGAGCCAGGTGGCGACCAGCGGTGGCGCTCGTCGCGCGGCGGCTCCTTTGCGACCTCAGGCGTGCTCAGGGGAGGTCGGGGGTGGCGTGGAGTAGTGGAGCTGGGGGGGCAGGGTTGGTGGCTCGCGCGAATTTCATAGTTGGCCGGTGGCGGCCGGTTTTGGGGAAGAAGGTGAGCTTTTGCGAAATTGGACGGTTTGAGAGGGAGAGGGCGAAACCTGAGCTTGTGGAGCAGAGCAGCATGGTGAGACGAAGCTACTTGGCAAAGTTTTAAGGGTCAGGGCAGCTAGCGTGAGGCAGGGGCTCGCGGGCTCGCAGGCGGCTTGGTGGTGTGGAGTAATGATGCGATTCGCAATCATCGCGAATCGCTGCCCTCGTAGACGCTGTTGGGGCAGCTGGCAGCCATGCCAACGCATGACGGTGTGCGGAGGGTGCGCGGCGCGGTGTCGTGTCAGGCGGACCAGCGGCTGGTTTGGCGCGCGCTAGAGTTACGCCGGGATGAGACAGGGCAGCAGCCAAATCACTCGAGTGTTGGCCGTCCCAAGGATTGCTAGTGTGTGTGAGGAGTGAAGGCTGGGCTCAGCTGTGTGGGTGGCGAAAGATTTGCTGTGGCCGGCGGTCACCTGGCGCTGCTTGGTTGGGGGTGCAGTGTTCTGAGGCGTTAAGAGGGCGACAGGGCGGTTTTTTGTGGCCTGTGACAGTGACACACGGGGATTTAGCCGGGATACGGCCGGCAGTGCGAGCTGGTCGAAGGTGCGGCGCAGGTGAGCCACCAAGTGGGAAGCTCGGCCTGGCTGACGCTCTGGCCGCCAACACGTGTGCGCACGGCGTTGGGGAGCAGGGAACGCTCGCACGTGGGCATGTGTGACGCCGTCAGCCTACACCTTGGCTGCTTAACAGCGAAAGCGCGAGGTGAGGCAGAGGAAAAACAGAGACGAGCCAGAGCAAGGGAGCAGGGGCGAGGCAGGGGTGAAGCAGGGCAGCTGTAGGGGCGCGGTTGAAGCCGGGCAGGGCAGTGGGCATGGTGCCCTGCTCGTGTTCAACCACCGTGGCTCAGGGAAAAGTTCCCTGAAGTCACAACATCGGCCCGAGTCCACACAACAGCTTTGGAGATTTTTGGTTAGGTTGCTTATCAAGAAAAGAAAGAACACCAAGCAAGCAAAAGAACACAAGAAGCAAGAAACTCAATGAAAAGAAGGAAGAAGGAAACACTTTCACTTCCAGGTTTTAAAAGTTTGTTAAATTCCCAAGTGTCACTTCTAGGTTTAGTGAGGTTTTCTTGAAAGCTTTGAACAGCTAAATGAGAAATAGAACTCAGAACTACGCGAACTAAAAGTTCAAATTTTTGAGGGTGTGACAGACCTACCCCACATAAATGGAATCTTGTCCTCGAGATTCGGCTGGGCTTCTTCAAAGAGGTGGGGAAACCCTTTTCTGAGAGTGTCCTCCCGCTCCCATGTAGCTTCAGCCTCAACGTGGTTGCTTAAATGCACTCGGCAGAACCTAATGGCTTTGCTTCTGGTCTGCCGGGTGGTCACATCTAGGATGCGGATTGGAAACTCTTGATACCGGAGGTCAGGTTGCAGGTCCACCGTTTCAACGGCTACTTGTTGCTCAGGCATCCTCAAGCACTTTCGGAGTTGTGATACGTGGAACACCGAATGAACACCTGACAGTTCCGAGGGCAATTCAAGTTGGTAGGCTACTGCACCAACCTTCTTGATGATCTGATACGGCCCAATGTATTGTGGTACCAGTTTGCCTTGAATCTGAAATCTTCATGTCCCGCGGATGGGAGACACCTTGAGATACACGTGATCCCCTTCATAGAAGGTTAAATCCTGTCCTCGTGTATCGGCGTAGCTTTTCTATCGACTTTGTGCTGCTTTAAGTCAACCCCTTATTTCAGCCACTTTCTCCATGTAATCTCTTATGATGGTAGGGCCAAAGAGCGACCGCTCACCGTTCTCTGACCACATTAACAGAGTGCAGCACTTGTGGGCATACAGGGCTTCTAAAGGCGCCATTTGCAAGCTGGCGTGGTAGCTATTGTTGTTAGAGAATTCAGCAAATGGCAAGCTTGCTTCCCAATCCTTGCTGTAGGTCAGCGCACAAGTGCGTAGCATGTCCTCCACGACTTGGTTCACTCGCTTGGTCTGCCCTTCCGTTTGAGGGTGGTGCGCTGAGCTGCAGTCAAGGTGAGTTCCAAGCAATTCCTGCAAACTCTTCTAGAACTATGACGTGAACTGGGAGCCTCTGTCTGACACTATTCTGGACGGTGCTCCATGCAACTTCAGCACATTATCCACATATAGCTGAGCCCAATTGTCCCCGGTGTATGCTCTCCTTACAGGAATGAAGTGGGCGACCTTGGTGAGCCGGTTGACTATAAACCAAATCGAGTCGTGTCCCTTCCTGGTTCAGGGCAGACCCATAATGAAATCCATCGAAATCTCATCCCCCTTCCATACAGGACTTTGGGGGCACAAACCAATGCATTTAGTGCACCTACGGCCCATTTTCGCTCTGTTTTTTCATGGTGACCAAAACATAACATAGATGTGGAAACATGAATTTGGAGTCCATCGGGGTGGTTTGGAAATATTTGGTGCGAAAAAAGACGCACTTTCAGAGCATGAACTGGTGCATTTAATGCACCTATAGGGCCTGTTTTTGCGCCTTTTTCTGACGGCGATGAAAACATAAGATACATGCGCAAACTTGAGTTTGGAGTCCACCGAGGTGGTTTGGACAGGTTTGGTGTGAAAAAATAAGACGCACTTTCGACGTAGGAACCAGTGCATTTAATGCACCTATGGGGCCCGTTTTGGCTCTTTTTTTATGGTGACTAAAACGTAAGATACATGCCCACACTTGAGTTTGAAGTCTGTCGGGGTGGTTTGGATATGTTCGTTGAGAAAAAACAAGACACACTTTTGGTGCGCGAACCTGTGCATTTAATGCACCTATGGGCCTATTTTCTCGTCGTATTTTGATGGTGACCGAAACATAAGATACATGCACAAACTTGACTTTGGAGGCCACCGGATGGTTTGGACATGTCGGTGTGAAAAAGCAAGATGCACTTTCGGCACATGAACCAGTGCATTTAATGCACCTACGGGGGCATTTTCGCCCCTTTTTTGACTGTGACCAAAACTTTAGATACATGCGCAAACTTCAATTTGGAGATCTCTGGAGTGGTTTGGACATGTTCGGAGCGAAAAGAACAAAACGACCTTTCGACGCACAAACCAGTGCATTTTGTGCCCCTACAAGGCCCATTTTCGCTCCATTTTTTGATGGTGATCGAAACATAAGATAGATGCACAAACTTGAGTTTGGAGTTCGCAGGGTGGTTTGGACCTGTTCGGTGCGAAAAAATAAAACACACTTTCAGCACACGAATCGATGCATTTAATGCACCTACAAGGCCCGTTTTTGTGCCGTCTTTGACGGTGACCAAAACATAAGAGACATACGTAAACTTGGGTTTGGAGTCCACCGAGGTGGTTTGGACATGTTCGGTTAGAAAAAACAAGACGCACTTTTAGCGCACGAACCAGTGCATTTAATGCACCTCTGGGCCCTTTTCTCTCCATTTTTTGATGGGGACCGAAACATAAGGTACATGTGCAAACTTGAGTTTGGAGTCCACCAGGGTGGTTTGGACATGTTCGGTGCAAAAAACAAGACGCACTTTCGACGCACGAACCAGTGCATTTAATGCATCTGCGGGCCTGTTTTCTCGCGTTTTTTGATGGTGATCAAAATGTAAGATACATGCGCAAACTTGACTTTGGAGTCGGGGTGGTCTGGACATGTTCGTTGCGAAAAAGCAATATGCACTTTCGACGCACAAAGCAGTGCATTTAATGCACCTACGGGGCCCTTTTTATGCTTTTTTTGGCGGTGACCAAAACATAACAAACATGTGCAAACTTGAGTTTAGAGACCACTGGAGTGGTTTGGACATGTTCGGTGTGAAAAAACAAGACGCACTTTCTGTGCATGAACCAGTGCATTAAGGCACCTACGGGGCTCATTTTCTCGCCATTTGATGGTGACCAAAATGTAAGATACATGCACAAACTTGAGTTTGGAGTCCGCCCGGTGATTCGGACATGTTTGTTGCGAAAAAACAAAACGCACTGTTGGTGCGCGAACCAGTGCATTTAATGCACCTACGGGGCTCGTTTCTCTCCTTTTTTTATGGTGACAAAAATATAAGATACATGCGCAAACTTGAAGTTGGAGTCCACTGGAGTGGTTTGGACATGTTTGGTATAAAAAAGCAAGACACACTTTCACCACACGAAGCAGTGCATTTAATGCACCTACGAGGCCCGTTTTTGTGGCGTTTTTTGACGGTGCCCAAAACATAACATGCAAGCACAAACTTGAGTTTGGAGTCCGCCAGGGTGGTTTGGACATGTTTGGTGCGAAAAAACAAGATGAACATTCGGTGCACGAACCAGTGCAATTTATGCACCTACAGGGCCCGTTTTTGTGACGTTTTTTATTGGTGACCAAAACATAAGATACATCTGCAAACTTGAGTTTGGAGTCAGCCGGGGTGGTTTGGACATGTTTGGCACAAAAAAACAAGACGCACTTTCGGTGCACGAAACAGTGCATTTAATGCACCTACGGAGCCGTTTTCTCGCCATTTTTTTATGGTGACTGAAACGAAAGACACATGCGCAACTTTGAGTTTGGAGTCTGTCAGGTGCTTTGGACATGTTCGTTACGAAAAAATAAGATGCATTTTTAGTGCACGAACTAGTGCATTTAATGCACCTACGAGGCCTGTTTTCTCGTCTTTTTTTATGGTGACCAAAACATAAGATACACGTTCGAACTTGAGTTTGGAGTCCGCCTTGGTGGTTTGGACATGTTTGTTGCAAAATACAAGACACACTTTCGGCGCATGAACCTATGCACTTAATGCACCTATGAGGCCCGTTTTTGTGCCGTCTTCGACGGTGACAAAACATAAGATATATACGCAAACTTGAATTTGGAGTCCACAGAGGTTGTTTGGACATGTTCTGTGTGAAAAAACAAGATGCACTTTTGGTGCACGACTAGTGCATTTAATGCACCTACGGGGCACATTTTCTCTCAGTTTTTTGATGGTGACCAAAACGTAAGATACTTGTGCAAACTTGAGTTTAGAGTCCACCAGGGTGGTTTGGGTATGTTCGGTGCGAAAAAACAAGACGCACTTTCGGCGTACGAACCACTGCATTTAATGCACCTATGGGGTCCGTTTTCTCTCTGTTTTTTTATGGTGACCAAAACAAACAACTCGGGTTTGAGCCTGACTCGGGCTCCTGGAGCAACCTGCACTAAAATGGCTGCCCCAGTCTCATACGAGCTCCGTTTTGGACGTTCTAGATATGGTTGGAAAGCTAACAAAATAAACTTTCCAACAGAACCATCCTCATCTCTAAATTTTACTAGGATCATTGGGAATCATTAAAATAAGATGACATCCAGAAACTGCTCGGGTGCTGCAACACTATCTTTTGGCCTTTGGGCCATGTATCTTTTCTAGACCTATTAGTATTAGGGTTTGCTCTTAAGGTCGTCCTAAATTCTATAAATTCAGTAGCCGCCTTCATTAGAGATAAGTTTCGATTAGTTTTCTTCTGTTATGAAACAGTTTCGCCGTTTGACGGCTTGTTGGTTATCTAACTTTGGGATTTAATTCAGATTTCGCAATTGAGTTGCGTTCTTCTTTGTTCTTGCTTGTTACGGCTTGTTGGTTATCCAACTTTGTGATTTAATTCAGATTTTGCAATTGAGTTGCGTTCTTCCTTGTTCTTGCTTGTGTTCTTCGATTCGCAAGCAGGGATTAGCCTTTTTGACGAGGTCAATCATGTGTGCACGGTTGATAACCAGAGGAGAAGTAGTGCTGCGATTGCGGGTTTCGAATTGTGTTGATTTTGAGGCCGGATCGATTGTGTGTCGCATCTCCGCCAAATCGAGAGCTATCACGACCTGAAGGAAGATCGGGAACCACGTACACCTCAAGTGGTAATCAGAGCTTCAGGTATACAGTCAGGTTCACATCTATCCTTGTTTATTTTGCATTCATCCTATCATCCACAGAAAAGCTGCAACATAAAAAAATTAGTAGATCGTTAGGTGTTCCCCTGTCCAAGTCATGTTTTGCCTTTGCATAATTTTATTTCAGAGTCCGTAGTGTTGAGTTTATGTCCTTAATTTGTATTTTGGTTGCTGGATTTCATGATCTTTTTGTATCCAGGTGTTTTCCTTCATCATTCATCCACATCGTGTGCAGATCTGTTATCGTGTCACATCTGTTAATTGTTTCTTTTGTATTGAAAATTTATCCCACTCACCCACCCATATTTCGATCACAACCACATCCACGCTTCATATATCCACATCTCCATATTTATCCGTAGCTCAATCATCCACAAAATTCGCATTCAATTTGAAATCTGAATCTGTTTTCAGCCTGTCAAACAAATCTAATTCGAAGATCCATCATTCAATAGTCATAACTTTTGTTTCTGCACTCCAAATTAGACGTATAAGTACTTTTAGGATATCTACAGAAAATTTCACATCCTCCCATGATCCTAGATTCAACAAATTCATAACAGAAGTTTCTGTTTTTGCGCTCTGAAGTTTCAGCACATAGTTAATAGAAATTTTAGATTTTCTCCAGGACACATCTTTTATCATATTGATCTGAAATTTGGTTGTGTATCATCTTTTGTGCTTCTAGTTCAGAAAAAAATATTGGAAAAATAAAAAAATAAAAAATTTTGAAGACCAAGAAGACAGGAATTAACCATCGCTGATTTTTGCTGAATAGTTTGTTAATTTCGGGAGCTTATCATTTGTATTGTTGGTGCCCTTTGATATCTTCATTTATATTCTTGTAACATCTGGAACTTTTCGTAAGATTGAGCCAGCAACTAGAACATAATCCTTAGAACACTTATTCAATATTACTATCTGTTATAGAATTGTGTTCCACTGATAATTATTTCAGCTCTCCAAGCTCCACATATATACCGTGGATCAGCACTGTATTTGGCCTTGTAATTGTTGAATTACGACTCCCTGGTTTCTCCTGCCACTGGTTGCACCATTCTTTGGTTTGCTTTGGTAAGAATCTTGCAAGAGCTTGGTAAAGCGTTTCCTTTTGCGGAATTTTCACCACCCACTGACTGTAGTTGCAGAAATAATATTGCTGTCCATATGCTATTTTCTAACCATGACAGGAAGAAAAGGAGGTGAATACAATAATATTGCGACAAACTTTGCGAGATGTAATCTACCGCAAAGAGATGTTGCACATAATCAAAAGACGCATAAGTTTCAGACCATTGCTACATCATGTCCTTCCACGATTAACTATATTCTTTCATCTCTTCCTTTATATGATGGTTTAGATTCTACTAAATATATTGTTTAGAAAAATGATATGGATAATCTATTTGGACAATGCCGTATGAGTGAAAGGAGAAAGCTTTTGAATGTTGGTCATGCATTAGTTGATCATGCTTTAACATTGTGGCAACATTTCTATATAACAAAAAAATATCCTCTGACATGGAGTGATTCTAAAATTTTTATGAGAGAAATTTTTGTCGATACGCAAAGAGATGCTGCACATAATCAAAAGACGCATAAGTTTCAGACCATTGCTACATCATGTCCTTCCACGATTAACTATATTCTTTCATCTCTTCCTTTATATGATGGTTTAGATTCTACTAAATATAAGAGATGAGATACACAATGTTCCATGCATAGCACAAGATGAGATTGATGATAACACGCCAAAAGGTATTGATGAAACTGAGAAAAAACTTATTGAACATCGATGTACAAAAGATGATAATATTTTTCTTGCGCTGAAATTTTTTGTCTATCCTACTTTTTTAAAGCAGCCGCTAATATCACCTTTTATACATTTATCTTTGTCACTCTTTGTTTTGCCCATAAGTTCTTGTGATAAGGAAAGGTTGTGTGCTGATATTTCTATTCTTCCTATGCAACAAGAAGTGAATGAATTTAAAACTCATAATTTTTATCCATTCACTAGTACTGAAATTAAACATTTCACACCCATTACATGTATAAATGATGAGCTGAAATTGCTATCTTTTCCAAACACTGTGGGTTATATTGAATATGATTCTTTTCATGACCTTGCTACACCAGAGAGGATGATATTTTCGAAACTTGAATTGCCTTTGTTTACTAGAACCAATTTTTATGTTATAGGCAATTATGATTCTAGAGGTGTCTTTATGGTGCATAGAGTTTATATTTGCTCAAATTTGAAGTCCTCTTGCATGATGAAAAATAATTGACAAACCAGATGATGGTAATACAAAATGTCATGCCATGTCATATTTATCTAGTTTTTCTAAGACAACACACTTTTTGGCTTCTCAGAAGAATGATCTTGTTGATTTTTATGATAAAAATACTCTATGTGATACTTTAGTGTGTAAGGATGCCATGTTTGTATCCTGTGATCTTTCTAGCTATTTGTGCGCTCCTATTACTAACTATTTGCAGATGTATCATAATAACCAAGAGAGAAAGCCAAGGACGGCTTTCCATCAAGAAGGGGAGAATGATGCGATTATAAGGATGTTTGAGTCACCAAGTGATTGCGTTCAAATACCCCCGTGGCCTTCACCTTTTCATACTGGTTCCAGAGCATGGTGGAGTCAAGGTCCAGACAATGAACTTGAGTCGAGGATGACTTCAAAACAAAATGGGGACGATGATGAGGACATCACTCTTTTAGATACACACAAGAGTCCTCAAAGTAGTATTGATGAAACTCACCTACGACAGTTGCGATTAGAGGTGAGCTCGTTCCAAAACATATGTCTTCCTTACTTTGAGAATAGATTACTACCTAATAACTTTATCATGATTAGAAATATTAAAGAGAGTCAAGAAAATCATGAAGAAGGACTTGAAGATGCTCAAGATCAGAACCGCACGTTCGACCCCAGAGGAGATCCAAACAACTCGGGTTCGAGCCTGACTCAGGCTCCTGGAGCAACCTGCACTAAAACGGTTGCCCTGGTCTAATACGAACTCCGTTTCAGACGTTCTAGATATGGTTGGAAAACTAACAAGATAACCTTTCCAACGGAACCAGCCTCATCTCTAAATTCGACAGGAATCAGTGGGAATCGTTAAAACAATATGACATTCAGAAACTGCTCGGGTGCTGCGACACTATCTTTTGGCCTTTGGGCCTTATATCTTTTCTAGACCCATTACTATTAGGGTTTGCCCCTAAGGTTGACCTAAACTCTAAATTCAGTTGCCGCCTTCATTAGAGATAGGTTTTGATTAGTTTTCTTCTGTTATGAAACAGTTTCGCTGTTTGACGGCTTGTTGGTTATCTAACTCTGTGATTTAATTCAGATTTCGCAATTGAGTTGCGTTCTTCTTTGTTCTTGCTTGTGTTGCGCGGTTCGCAGGCAGGGATTAGCCTTTTTGGCGAGGTCAATCGTGTGTGCACAGTTGATAACTAGAGGAGAAGTGGTGCTGCGATTGCTGGGTTCGAATCGTGTTGATTTAAGGCCGGATCGATTGTGTGTCGCATCTCCACCAAATCTAGAGCTATCACGACCTGACGGAAAATCAGGAACCATGTACACATCAGAAGGACCAGAATTGTCTTGACCCTGATTTCAAAGACATTATTTTGAATTGCAAAGAGGGCAGAACATGGGTAAAATTCTGTACGGATGATGGATTTTTGTTCCGTGCTAACAAGCTATGCATTCCAGCAAGTTTGATTCGCATTTTGCTGTTACAGGAAGCACATGGAGGTGGACTCATGGGACATTTTGGTGTTAAGAAAACAGAGGATATCATTGCAGATCATTTCTTTTGATCGAAGATGCGACGTGATGTGAAAAGATTTGTCGCTCGCTGCACCGCTTGTCACAAAGCTAAGTCACGAATCAACACCATGGTTTGTACAGTCCTCTTCCCATCCCTACTGCTACTTAAGAGGATATTTCGATGGTACGACTGCCTAGAACTAAGAAGGGGAGGTACAACATTTTTGTAGTTGTTGACAGATCCTCCAAAATGGCTCACTCCATTCCTTGTCACAAGAGTGATGATTTGACTAATGTTGCTGATTTCTTCTTTCGCAAAGTTGTTCGTTTACATGGGGTGCTAAATACAATAGTTTCATATCGTGATACTAAATTTACTAGACACTTTTGGAGAACTCTATGGAACAAATTGGGGACAAAGTTACTTTTCAGCACCACATGTCATCCCCAAACTGATGGTCAAACTGAGGTAATTAATAGAACTTTATCTACCATGCTTACGGCTATTCTGAAAACAAATCTAAAACTTTGGGAAGATTGTTTGCCTCATGTTGAGTTTGCCTACAATACCACACACATGTGCCCTTTTCAGGTTATATATGGTTTTATTCCTCCGGCCCCAATTGATTTGATATCTATTCCACCTTCTGATAAAATTAATTTTGATGTCGAGAAACATGCCCAATTCATGCTAAAAATACATGAGCAAACAAAACAGAACATTGCACACACAAATGCAAAGAATCAAGTTGCTGGTAGTAAAGGAAGGAAGCTCATTACTTTTGAACCTGGTGATTTAGTTTGGGTACACTTAAGGAAGGATCGTTTTTCTAATTTGCCCAAGTCTAAGTTGATACTTCAGAATATTGCGTAAAATTAATGATAATTCTTATAAACTTGATCTACCTACAGAATATGGTGTTTCTTGTACTTCTAATGTTGCAGATTTGAAGCCATATGTAGGTGAAGAAGAAGAGATTTTGTCGAGGACGACTCCAATTCAAGAAGGGGAGGATGATGAGGACACCACACCTTTCATTCCAACCATTGATGGACCAATCACTCGAGTCGGTGCATGTGAGATCAATTATGTGATTCTACTTATGAATAATGGAGAGGACCCAAATGCAAGGGGAGTCCAGCAGAAAGGTCCCAGACTCCTGAACAGCACTAGTTTGTGATGACCACCACGACTTTAAACGAACTCTGCTTTTGATGTGTAAGTACTTATTGGAAAGCTCCTCACGTCTACTTTCTAACGCATCTAGCATCGTCTTCATATCATAATGGAGTTAGTGCCAATCGTCATTTGAAAATAGAAGGTGCTGCGTCACCCAAACTTGAGCCGTTGGCCCGTGTATCAAGTTGAGCCCATTAGGGGTGCGTCCTAGGGTTTGAGGACGACCCCAGCACCGCTGTGGTTGTCCTTACCCCTATTTAAAGGCCGCAACGGCCACCAAAACACTTGGGCTTTCTTTTGTTATAGTTTAACTCTTACGCACACTTTCTGATCTTCAGTTGTATCCAACGACCACCTGTTACACAGCTTTTGAGAATGTCACCTTTGAAAGATTTCAGTTTACCTATCTTGTTCTTGCTTGTTCTTTGATTGTTTGAAGGAATTGATCTTCGTGATTAGGTTGATCTTACTGTTCTGGCGAGGTCAATAACCATTCAAAGTTAGTTCTGCGATTATTAAGGCACACACGACCTGTTCATTTGTAGTCGGATTGTGAGAGCCGACTCCACCAAATCGATAGTTATCATCTCACCGAAAGATCGGGCACTTCAAGTCCTATCATGACCAAAACATTAGATACATATGCAAACTTGAGTTTGGAGTCAGCCGGGGTGGTTTGGACATGTTTGGTGCGAAAAAAGGACGCTTTCGACGCATGAACAAGTGCATTTAATGCACCTGCAGGGTCTATTTTTGCACCATTTTTTATGGTGACGAAAACATAAGATACATGCGCAAACTTGAGTCTGGAGTCCACCGGATGGTTTGGACATGTTCGTTGCGAAAAATAAGACGCACTTTCAGAGCACGAACCAGTGCATTTAGTGCACCTACGAGGCCCGTTTTTCTTCTGTTTTTTATGGTGACCAAAACGTAAGATACATGCGCAAACTTGAGTTTGGAGTCCACCACTGTGGTATGGAGATGTTCAGTGTGAAAAAGCAAGACGCACTTTCGGCGCATGAAGCAGTGCATTTAATGCACCTACGGGGCCTGTTTTCGCGTCGTTTTTTGACGGTAACCAAAACATAAGATACATGTGCAAACTTGAGTTTGGAGTCTACCGAGGTGGTTTGGATAGGTTCGGTACGAAAAAACAAGATGCAGTTTCGGTGCACGACGAGTTTATTTAATGCACCTACAGGCCCGTTTTCTCTCCTTTTTTTATGGTGACCAAAATGTAAGATACTTGATTTGGACATCATACCTTCTGATGTGGACTTCAATAGAAATATTCACACACGGTGGATTTGGACTGGTGAAAAGTATAAACTTGCAACGGAAGCGACGACTTCATATGAAATCTAATTTGGGTATTTAATTACATTCTAGAAAGCTCATAAAGTCTACTTTCGAATGGATCTAGCCTCAACTTTATACCATGTCGGAGTCAGTGCTAATTGTCATTTTTATATAGAAGATGCTGCATCACCCCAACTTTTTGGTGTGTCCTAGGGTTTGAGGACGACCCCAACACCCTTTGGTCATCCTCCACCCAATTGAAAGGTCTCAGCCACTACCAGGAACACTTGGGTTTTCTTTTGTTATAGTTTAGCTCTTATGCAACCTTTCTGATCTTCAGTTGTGTCTAACGACTACCTGTTAGACAGCTTTTAAGAACCCCACCTTTGAGAGATTTCAGTTTGGCTATCTTATTCTTACCTGTTTGTAGTCAGATCGTGTGGGTCGACTTCACCAAATCGATAGTTATCACCTCACCGAAAGATCAGGCATCTCAACCCCTGTCAAGTGGAATCAGATTTTTGGTTGCTCGGTGAGATTTATCCCCTCTCATTTGTAGTTTCAATCATATTCTTTCTGTCCACATAAAAGCCAAAAAAATACTTGATTTGTTTCCGCTGTCCTAGACCATTTCGTCTCTGCATCTTCTTTTTAGTAATTTTCTTTGTTGAGTTTGTGCTGTATTGCGTCGGTTAGTGTCGCTATTTCAACCATATATTTACTTTCTATAATAATCTCATTCAACTTTCCATATTCGAAACATAATCTTTTTCTTTGGCAAAAATTTGGATGCAATCCGTAAAAGAAAGAAAGAATCAAAAACAAATTCGTAAACCTTGATCTCACGGAATCTGGTAAGAATTAAGGAAAATCAGGAAACAATCCTATATATCAAGGTGCAATCCACGAAATCAATCTAGATCTGAATTTGTTGGAAATAACAGATTCGGTTACCAGATTTGTTGCAGAAGAAAACAAACATATCTCCGTGATCCATTGTTTGTTTGTAACGTTTTTGCTCAATCTAGAAAGATCTCCATGTTATCTTTCCAACAGATCCACACTTACCATAAAATTCCACCTGAGCGCGTCGCAATCACAAAAGAGCTCTGACATCTATTATCTGAAAAATAAAGAACACCCATTCATCATTTGAGACTAGTTGTTGCATACTACTTAGGGTAGGAACTTGTACCCTGTCTTGTGTAGTCAACTAGCGTCTCTCCTAGTACTTGGCGTGAGAATCTTTCCATTGCTTGCAACAAGTCACATTTTTCTTAATGCACCATTTGCTACGTTTCAACTTTGTTGCAGCAACTTGTACTAATATTTTGAGCACTTATTCAACATTGCATTTGCTAAATTGATTGTGCTAACCCTTGCTACAAATTGAAACTGTCAGAGCCCCACAGTTTACTACAACAAATAGTTTTTGTGTCCCTAGTAATCGCTTCACCAATCTTCGCTGGTTGACATCGTTGATTGCAAATAACCCCTTCTAGTTTGGTAAGAACATGTAAGAACTTGGTTGAGCAGGCTTGAGAGACACCGAGTTGGACACAACCTAGCTCGTTGTCAATTTGTTTTGCTGTTTGCTAGCCATAATATAATAAAGAAAAATGGAGCTGGTGGTTTACATCCCCACCAAGATGTGCAGATGCTTCAACATGAGGTAAAAGATGATATTTTGCAAGTCATCAGTTCATCAATACCTTTTTTTGCTGGGAAATTTGATCCTCATGCATACATTGATTGGGAACTGAATGATAAAGAATTTGATGCACATGACTTGTCTAAAAAAAGAAAAGATTTACATTGCCTCAAGTGTTTTGACTGAAAGTGCATTGCTTGAATGGAAATATATTTGTAGGTACAATAAAGTTCCAAAATCTTGAAAAGACTTCAAATGTCATTTTAGAGATTTTTTTATTCCTGTATATTATGTTGATTATTTTTTTGCCGAATTAGACAATTTGAAGCAGGACAGTATGACAGTTAAAGAATATTTTCATGACTTTAAGGTCTGTGTCATATTTGGCGGCTTAGATGAGTCTCAAGAACATAAAATGAGTAGGTTTATGAATGGTCTCAAATCTGAAATCTAAATTCTTCTCATCTCAAAAATTTACCACTCAATCTCACACCTGTATTTGCTTGCTTATATTGCTGAAAATCAACTTTTATCGTCTAAAGACGCAAGCATGAACAATCGCCACCACAAAATTGTGGAATGTATTGCTGTGCCTTTGTCACAAGGGAAATGTGATAAAGAAGAGTTGGGTGATACTTTATCTGTTACTAATACAACACAACTAGATAGAGAGCACTCTTCTGTTTTTGGTCCTATGCCTAACATCGTGCATGAGAGTGAGAATAAGGCTGAAGACAACGTTGTGCTAGTTCCTGAAATAATAGATAATGATGCTTGTGTGGTGCCTACTGTATTCCAAGAGAGTGAGAAAAATGAAACACACTGTAAGTCCCGCACCATATCTCGATCTTGTCATGCTTCTTGTTCTGAACTGCAATTGTCCAATGTTCATACTAGTTTTCTGCAATGCTTACTTGAGCCTCCCACGACTTATGCTTTGTTTCGTAATGCACATTTGTCCTACGATTGTATCAAGTTGTGTGAAGAAGTTTCGTTCATCCAAAAATGCAACTAGTGTATGGTGTTCAAAATGTTGTTCTTTAGTACACACATGTGGAGAATAGGCCATTTTATTGCACTGATTTGAGTGAGGAAAAGCTGAAGCTCCAATCTTCTTTAACTTCTTTAGGTTATATTGAATTTGATGTTTCTTGTAACTTGAATTATTTAGAGAAGAAATTATTTCAAAATTGCAGTTTGCAATGTCTTAGCTATTGTGTTTTCATGCTATTGGCAAATATGATGACATTGGAGATTTCTTAGTATCTAAAATAGTCATATGTACTAATCTAAAATATCTTTTTGAAATGCAACAACAGGATCAAACAATAGCTAACACTAACAATGCCTTGCAAAGTTTCTCTACTTTTGTGATGTATCAACAGGAGCAGTTGATGAAGCAGGAGAAGTTGTTGTTGTGACCTAGCTACGTGCTCATCACTTGTCCCAATATGACAACAAAAAATTTTGCTAACCACCGGATCAAGCCGAGGACAGCTTGCTATAAAGAAGAGGAGAATGATGAGATCTTACATGTCCATACTATGCCGCTTGACCGCATTAGAATACCCCCGTTGCCGCCACCTTTCATGATTTCTGGAAGGCATGGTGGAGTGGCGGTTCTGCATTCTGAACTTAAGTTGAGGACGACTCCAAATGAAGCGGGAAAGATGATGAGATCACATACATACCCCCGTGGCGTCCACCTTTCGAGATTTCTAGAGGGCACGGTGGCATGGTTAGTTTTGAATCTGTGCTTGAGTCGAGGACGACTCCAAATCAACTGGGGGGGATGATGAGACCACATACATACCCCTGTGGCCTCCACCTTTCATGGTTTCAGGAGGGCATGTTGAAGCGGTGGATTTTGCATTCTGAACTTGAGTCGAGGGCGACTCTAATTCATGTGGGAGAAGATGATGTAGACATCATACCTTCTGACGAGGAATTCAATGGAAAGATTCACATTAGGTGGATTTGGACTGCAGAAAAGTACAAATTTACAACTCAAGCCACGACTTCAAATAGAATCCAATTTGAGTGTGTAAGTACATTTTGGAAAGCTCATGAAGTCGAATGGATCCAGCCTCACCTTTATACCATATTGCAGTCAGTACCAATCGTTATTTTTATACAGAAGATGCTGCATCACCCGAACTTGGACCGTTGGCCCGTGTATCAAGTTGAGCCCATTAGGGCGCATCCTAGGGTTTGAGGACGACTGCAACAGCCCCTAGTCGTCCTCCACCCTATTTAAAAGTCCCAGTCACCATCAGGAACACTTGGATTTTCTTTTTTTATAGTTTAGCTCTTATGCAAACTTTTTGATCTTCAGTTGTGTCCAACGATCACCTGTTAGACAGCTTTTGAGAACCCCACCTTTGAGAGATTTTAGTTTGCGTATCTTGTTCTTGCTTGTTCTTCGATTGCTTGCAGGAATCGGGTTCATATCATGATTATGTTGACTGTGTTGTTGTTCTGATGCAAGCATGCTATTTCCTGCTCGATATACCGTGGCAATACGATACTGATTGTGTGCACCATGGCCGCACGAACCAATACTCACCTATCTTTAAGGGCAAGAAAATTATTTTGCATCCTATGTCCCCAGAATAAATAATTAAGCATGAGCTTGCCAGAGCAAACAGAGAGAAAAAACATAGTGACCAGCAGATTGTGCAACAAGAAATTGAACTAAAAGCTCCTATTTTGCTAGCGACACATGCTGATCTTGATGAGTGCAATGATGCTAGTCTTCCTTACTATGCTCTCTTGTGTACACATGTATTGTTCTCACTTGATGATGTATAGGCTGTTGTTATACCACCTGCTGTTACCAAGCTTTTGTAGGAATTCTTTGATGTTTTTCCGAATGATGTCCCTGCTGGTCTTTCTCTTCTTCGTGGCATTGAGCACCAGATTGATCTCATTACAGGGGCATCGTTGCTGAACCGCACGCCATACCGCACTAACCCAAAAGAAACAAAAGAAATTCAGGGTCAGGTACAAGAATTGCTTGATAAGGGACACATTCGTGAGTCTCTTAGTCCTTTTGTTGTTCCTGTTTTGTTAGTGCCAAAGAAGGATGGCTCACGGTGCATGTGCGTCGATTGTCATGCCATTAATAACATAACAATTCGCTATCGTCACCCTATACCAAGGTTAGACGATATGCTTGATGAGCTAAGTGGTGTTGTTCTATTCTCTAAGGTTGATTTGCGTAGTGGGTATCATCAAATTCGCATGAAATTGGGGGATGAATGGAAAACAGGCTTTGAAACAAAATTTGGTTTATATGAAAGTTTGGTCATGCCTTTTGGATCAACTAATGCTCCCAGAACTTTCATGAGATTAATGAATGAAGTTTTGCGGGCTTTCATAGGCAAGTTTGTGGTTGTTTATTTTTGACGATATTCTGATCTATAGTAAGAGTTTAGAGGACCATTTGGATCACTTGCGTGCTGTTTTTGATGCTTGATGCTTTGTGAACTGCACATCTTTTCGAAAACTTGGCTAAGTGTAGCTTCTGCACAGACCGTGTTTCTTTTCTTGGCTATGTTGTTACAGCACAGGGTATTGAAGTGTATAGCGCCAAGATTGAAGCGATACAAAGCTGGCCATCTCCCACCACCGTGACCCAGATTCAGAGTTTCCTTGGACTTGCTGGATTATATCGTCGGTTTGGTCGTGATTTCAGCACCATCGCTGCTCCGCTGAATGATCTCACGAAAATGGGTGTTCCCTTCTCTTGGGGTCCAACAGAAGAAGAAGCCTTCCTGATTTTAAAAGCTAAGTTGACCCATGCACCCTTACTTCAGCTCCCTGATTTCACTAAGATTTTGGAGCTGGAATGTGATGCTAGTGGAATTGGGTTAGGGGGCGTTTTGTTGCAGTAAGGAAAACCGGTAGCATATTTTAGCGTGAAATTAAGCGGCGCCAGTTTGAACTATTCCACTTATGATAAAGAACTTTTTGCGCTGGTTCGAACTCTTCAAACATGGCAGCATTACTTGTGGCCTAGGGAATTCATTATTCATTTGGATCATGAATCTTTGAAACACATTCGTAACGAATCAAATCTAAACCGTAGGCATGCTAAATGGGTGGAATTCATTGAGTCCTTTCCTTATGTTATCAAACATAAGAAAGGGAAAGAAAATTTTTTGGGCTGCAAACTGTGAAGGTATTGTCTTGACCCTGATTTCAAGGACATCATTCTGAATTACAAAGAGGGCAGAACATGGGGAAAAAAACTTTATGGATGATGGATTTTTGTTCCATGCTAACAAGCTGTGCATTCTTGCTAATTCGATTCGTCTTTTGCTGTTACAGGAAGCACATGGAGCTGGACTCATGGGACATTTTGTTGTTAAGAAGGACATCCTTGCGGATCGTTTCTTTTGGCCGAAGATGCGACGTGATGTGGAAAGATTTGTCACTCGCTGCACAGCTTGTCACAAAGCTAAGTCACGAATCAACCCCCACGGTTTGTACAGTCCTCTTCCTGTCCCTAATGCTCTCCTTGGGAGGATATTTCGATGGATTTTGTTTTAGAACTGCCTAGAACTAAGAAGGGGAGGGACATCATCTTTGTAGTTGTTGACAGATTTTCCACAATGGTTCACTTCATTCCTTGTCACAAGAGTGATGATGCGACTAATGTTGCTGATTTGTTCTTTCGCGAAGTTGTTCGTTTACATGGGGTGCTAAATACAATAGTTTCAGATCGTGATACTAAATTTCTTAGACACTTTTGGAGAACTCTATGAAACAAATTGGGGACAAAGTTACTTTTCAGCACCACATGTCATCCCCAAACTGATGGTCAAACTGAGGTAGTTAATAGAACTTTATCTACCATGCTTAGGGCTGTTCTGAAAACAAATCTAAAACTTTGGAAAGATTGTTTGCCTCAAGTTGAGTTTGCCTACAATCGTTCTATACACTCTACCACACACATGTGCCCTTTTCAGATTATATATGGTTTTATTCCTCCGGCATGCACTCTACCACACACATGTGCCCTTTTCAGATTATATATGGTTTTATTCCTCCGGCATCAATTGATTTGATATCTATTCCACCTTCTGATAAAATTAATTTTGATGCTGAGAGAGGTGCCCAATTCATGCTGAAAATACATGAGCAAACAAAACAGAACATTGCACACACAAATGCAAAGAATCAAGTTGCTGGTAGTAAAGGAAGGAAGCTCATTACTTTTGAACCTGGTGATTTAGTTTAGGTACACTTAAGGAAGGATCGTTTTCCTAATTTGCGCAAGTCTAAGTTGATGCCTCGTGCTGATGGTCCATTCAGAATATTGCATAAAATTAATGATAATGCTTATAAACTTGATCTACCTGCAGAATATAGTGTTTCTTCTATTTTTAATGTCGTAGATTTGAAGCCATATGTAGGTGAAGAAGAAGAGATTTTGTCGAGGACAACTCCAATTCAAGAAGGGGAGGATGGGACACCACACCTTCCATTCCAACCATTGATGGACCAATCATTCGAGCCCGTACATGTGAGATCAATTATGTGATTCTACTTTTGAATTTTGGAGAGGACCCAAATGCAAGGGGAGTCCTGTAGGAAGGTCTCGGACTCCTGAACAGTCCAGTTTGTGTTGATCACCACGACTTTAAACGAACTCCGATTTTGATGTGCAAGTACTTGATGGAAAGCTCCTCACGTCTACTTTTCAGCACCACATGTCATCCCCAAACTGATGGTTAAACTGAGGTAGTTAATAGAACTTTATCTACCATGCTTAGGCCTGTTCTGAATACGAAATCAAAACTTTGGGAAGACTGTTTGCCTCATGCTACCACACACATGTGCCCTTTGCAGATTGTATATGGTTTTATTCCCTCGGCACCAATTGATCTAATACATACTCCACCTTCTGATAATGTTAATTTTGATGCCGAAAAACGTGCCCAATTAAGTGACTTCATGACATTCTCCTATTGATTTAATTCTGTTATATGCACAGTTGTGATTGAATTGTGTTTCCTTGTTTGTTTTGCTTGCGCGTTTAGACGGATATGCTTTGGATTCACTTTGTGAGGACTTCAAGAATCGACACTCCAAGATCGTTGAGCAGCAATAAAATTATAAAGGCAAGTGCCCTTGACTTTACAAAACCTCTATCTTTTAGATTGCAAGCTTGTGTCAAATTGAATGCGCACCTATTATTAAAAATTTACCTAGTCCTTCCTTATTATGCCTTGTCGCCCTAGTTTACATTTTTGTTGAATATATTACATGCTTAGCTTGCTGTTGTCAGAATGGGTGATATTAAATTGATTTATTATCACACTTGCATCACGAGGATTAATGGGTTATTTAATAATAACTTGGAGATCAGTGATTTGGGGGATATGGATGGTGTAGGGCTGTGTGCGGGGTTACCGGCATTGTCTCTTGGTATGTTATCTTCTCAAATCTAAGGACCGGTTCATAGAGCGACCACTCATATGTTACTGTACAATCACGAGCCAAGTATGGGCGTGGCCTGGCATAGTAAATGTTAGAGACCAGTTCTGTACGTGCCAACCGGTGGAGCGGGGAAAGCGGGTTACGCCTGGATCCGCCTAGAGAGAGATGTGTGGGGAAGAGAGGGTTACTCTCGAGTTACGGTTAGTTTTCTGATGGGTGAAACCTTAGTGGGCACGTACAAGCTGGAGAAAGCCATAGAAAAGCTTTGAAGTGATCTCTTGGCCTTCACACCAAATAAAGTGTGTGAGTGCTCGGCTAGCACAGGCGAAATGGAGATTTTTAGTCCACTTGGAAACAGAGGATGAAATCACTTCTCATGGAGAATTGTGTACAACCTCTGCAGAGTTAAAACTGTCATGACTGCCATGCTCACAGTCTTGAGCATTGCATGGACTCTTAAATGATTAGTGGGATTGGGTATGATTTAGTGATGTTGGTGGATCACAGTGGGAGGCTTTGATTAGTTCTTATGTTGGTCTATAGGTGCAATGTCTATCACTTAGTAAATAGGTGCTTAATTAGAAGTGTGTCTCTATTTTGTGTGTTTATGCAAAAGAGCCCTATTTTGTCTTTACCTTGCTTATTGCCACATGTCATCTTTTCCCACACTTGCTGAGTACATCCCATACACAACCTTGCCTTTATAAATGCTTCTCAGTTGAAAGAAAAGTTTGAGAGGGACATTGAAGACACAGGAGCTGAAGTCTAGGCATGATGTCTCTCCGGTCGACTGCCTGTGGAAGCTGCACTACGCTTGGTTTACTTTTTCGCTGCATTCGGTACTCGTTGCTTTTCTCTTTAATCGTAACATTGTTCTATTTTACCATTAATGAAGTCACTTTATGTGTGAAAATTAATTTCTGGCCACACATAAAGGGTCACTTGGTTTTAGCCTTAAAACCGAGTGTGACAGGCTTCAAGATAGGGAGTATTGATAACACACTGTTTATTAAACATGTTGCTGATGATCTCTTTATTTGCCAAATATATGTGGATGATATCATCTTTGGTTCTACTAATGAAGCCGATAATGCTGAATTTCGTGATCTTATGGCCAAGGAATTTGAGATGTCCATGATAGGTGAGCTACATTTGTTCCTTGGATTTCAAGTTAAGCAACTGAAGAATGGGGGGGCATTCATCTATCAAGAGAAGTACACAAGATATCTCCTCAAGCGCTTCGGAATGGAGGATTCAAAGCCCAATCAAGACACCAATGGCCACAAATGGTATTCTTGGCCTGGATGAGTGTGATAAATCGGTTGATAAAAAGCTTTATCGATCTATGATTGGTTCTCTATTATATCTTACTGCTTCTCGCCCAGATATTATGATTAATGTATGCTTATGTGCTCGTTATCAAGCTAATCCTAAGAATCTCATTTAAGTGTTGTCAAAAGGATTCTTAGGTATCTCAAGTATACACCTATTATGGGCCTTTGGTATCCAAAAGTTGAAGACTTTGATCTTGTTGGCTACTTTGATTTGGACTTTGCCAGTTGCAAAGTAAGCAGAAAGAGCACCTCCGGTGGATGTCAATTTCTTGGGAGATCATTGGTTGCATGGAGCTCTAAAAAGCAAAATGCCGTAGCTCTCTCAACGGTCGAAATAAAGTATATGGCAGCCGGTGCTTGTTGTGCTCAACTTCTCTACATAAAGTAAACTCTCATGGACTATAGATTGGTGTACAATCAAATTTCTCTTCATTGTGAGAGTGAGAGTGCAATCAATATGACACTTCATAAGGGATATCATGGGCATGCTAAACATATTGAGGTCTAGCATCACTTTGTAAGGTATTATGTTGGCAAGAAAGATATCGAGCTTATCAGTGTGAAGACAAATGATCAAGTGGTCGACATATTCACGAAGCCCCTTGATGAGAACAATTTAAACAGGCTAAGAGGAGACCTCAACATCCTTGATCTTTTGGACTTCACTTGAGTAATCTTTAAAGCTTAGCATTTCCTTTGTATATACTTGTTTGCTTGTGTTTGTTTTGTTTTTGTTGTAATTCTTGTTTTGTAGGACCGTCATCTAACCCTTTCAAGATAGCAATGATCATGGAAAGCTTGAGAAGAATGTTCATGGGGTGCCCAAGGCTAGGAGATGAGGGTCATTCTGAGCAAGCTTGCGAGGGGATTCAAATGGGATGAGGGTATTTCTTTTCTACTCCTTCTTCATTATATGCATACATCTTTCATTCTTGTTTTTGCATTCATGTGCATTTCATGCATTGCATCTAGTGTCTTAACGTCATGCATGGGCTAGGGGGAGTTACTCACAAGCAATATATGTTGATCACTCCCAGACTCCTTCATAGCAATTGTGAGTTTCATGCCATTGAATCACGATCTTTCGAGCTCTAAGGTTAAATCTACTTAAACGGCTCAAAGACTGTGATTTATAAATTCCTATATGTATCACTAACTCTCTCTTGTTGAGAGAAGAAGAAGTTTCTTTGGTGATCATTTTTGTAGGATGGATGCCAACTCGAGGGGGAGAAGGAGCTTTGAACCAGGAAGATGAACAAGACACAAGGAGATGATAAGAAAGAAAAGAATCAAAGAAGAGATCCATAAAGATCCGGTGATATTGTTTCATATCTCATCATGATTATTATTCTATTGTATTCTCCTTCTTAGTGGCTTTCCTTTTTTGTTGATAGATGACAAAGGGGGAGAGAAATAGAAGTGAAAATGATCGAGGATCAAGAAATCAAATGAAGATGATGAGAGACGTGAAGATGATGATGATCGAACATGCTCTAAGGAGAAGATAATGATCATTGAAGTCTTGAAGATTGGGGAGCGAAGTGTGACTTGTTGAAGCTGTTAAGGACCAAAAGGGCCCTTTGGTTATTCTATATTTATAGGAGACGGGTAGAGGGAACCAAAGATTCGAAGATGAATGAAGTCACACTCTAGAAAACCAATCAAATCAAAGACTATGTAGAAATCCACTTATCGAGGGGGAGCTTTAAAGCTAAGGTATGAAACCTCGTGAAATTTGTGGACTTCTTGTTAAGAGATGGTAAGACAACTTGCGCCTATCCTTTTCATTTATGGTCGTCTTGAGCCTCCATTCCTATCTTTTGTATCATCTCGATCATTTACATCATGGTTGTCATCAATCACCTAAAAGAGGGAGATTGTTAGCTTCATAACCATCGAAGCCCCTCAAAGGTATGAATGATTTTAGTGATTGAATGAGAACAATGAACTAACTCGTTGGATGCAGGTTTATCAACACTATTCTACACTTCTACGAGTTGGTTTGCTGCAAGGTTGTCCGTGTCCAAGGAGTGTTTCCAAGGTGGTTGCTGGATCATGGCTAAAGATGAATTAGAGCCACGTGTGGCTTAGTTTTAGGCCTTGTGTCTATAGGAAATACCGGTACTATTAAGAGGGGTTGGGTCACTCATCTTAGTTTTAGAGGAATTAGGATCTAGGTTCTCTGAGGCACATGAGTGATCGGTGGAAGCTCGAAGATATCAAGAGTTGCAGCCGAAAGCTTGAAGATCTTAAAGAAGTCAAGGTTCGACAGTCGAAGATCTCACCAGACAGTCCATCAATGTCACCGAACGGTTCGATGAGGGTCGTAGCCAAGAGTCAAGAGGAGATGTTTTCTGGAGGCACTTAAGTTGAAGTCATCGAACAATACGACGAGAGTCACTGGAGAGTCTGATGGGTGCAGGAGCTTGAAGTCCAGAGAGGTGCTCTCTGGAGTTATCAAGAAGCAGTCACAGAACAGACCGTCGGTCAGAGACCGGACAGTCCAATGTGCCCAGAAGAGGTGTCTCTGGAAGTCCAAAAGAGACGTTCACCAGACAGTCCTACAGCTTGTGAAGAGAGCATCTAATGAGATCTTGAGTGCTTGTGAAGAGTAGCAAAGAGCATCCATGCATTTCTAGAGCTTGTGAGGCTGATAAGAGTGTCTTAGGCTTGTTACTCTTGGTCTATGGCAGCCTAGACTGGTTAGGCGTCGCTGTCTGAGCTTCTGAGGAGATTGTAGAAGTCGACATCAAGTTTGTACGCGGTTTCGGGTCCTCCGCTTGAAAGGGACACCAAGAGTGAGCGCCCGAGCCTTGCAGGCTTGCTCTAGGGCTTGGGTATTGTTTGCTACAGCCGAGGCACTGGTGTCTTCACTCCGGGAGTGAAGTGTATCCTTGTGAGCATCGTTCTAAGAGTGACGGAAGGAACCAAGACTCCGACGGGTGTAGTTCAACGAGGATTAGGGAAAGGTGCCATCTTTTTGAGGCCTTGGGAGAATTCACTGAGCATCTCTATCACGTCTCTCTTGTTGTATTTACATTCTTGCAAGTAGTGTGATAGGTTTCTTAGTTGTTTCTCTTGGTGGCTCTCGTGACGGATTGCGTACTAGCTTAATAGGTTGTCTTCTAGCTTATTTTACTCTTCTCTAGACCTTATTTGCTAGGAGCTGTTTCCTAGTTTTGTTAGAAACAAGGAAGAGGAAGTATTTTGTTTAGTAGTGTAGGTGCCTAATTCAACCCTCCTTCTCGGTCACTTGATCATTTCTGGAGTCCACGGGGGTGGTTTGGACATGTTCAGAGCAAAAACAGGACGCACTTTCTGCGTACCAATGAGTGTATTTAATGCACCTACGGGCCTATTTTCTCTCCATTTTTATATGGTGACCAAAACATAAGATACATGTGCAAACATGAGTTTGGAGTCCAATGGGGTGGTTCGGACATGTTCTGTGTGAAAAAACAAGATGCATTTTCGGCGCACGAACCGGAGCAATTAATACACCTACGGGGCCCGTTTGAGCTCTGTTTTTGGTGGTGACCAAAACAAAAGACACATGCGCAAACTAGAGTTTGGAGTCTACCAAGAGGGTTTGGACAAGTTCGGAGCAAAAAAACAAAACGCACTTTCGACGTAGGTACTAGTGCATTTAATGCGCCAATGAAGCACGTTTTCATGCCATTTTTGACGGTCATCAAAACATAAGATACATGCGCAAACTTGAGTTCGAAGTCCACCGGGGTGGTTTGGACATGTTTGTTGCAAAAAACTGAACGCACTTTCGGCACACGAATGAGTTGATTTAATGCACCTACGCGGCCCGTTTTCTCTGTTTTTTTATGGTGACCAAAACATAAGATACATGTGCAAAAATGAGTTTGCAGTCCGCCGGGATGGTTTGGAAATGTTCGGCGTGAAAAAACAAGACGCACTATCAGTGCACGAAGCGGTGCATTTAATGCACCTACAGGGCCTATTTTTGCCCCTTTTTTATGGTGACAAAACGTAGGATACATGCGCAAACTGGAATTTGCAGTCCACCGGGGTGGTTTGAACATATTCGGTGCAAAAAAACAAGACGCTCTTTCGACGCACGAACCAGTGCATTTAATGCACTGACGGAGCCCTTTTTGCTCCGTTTCCTTATGGCAACCAAAACATAAGATACATGCGCAAACTTTAGTTTGGAGTCCGTCAGGGTGGTTTGGACATGTTTGGTAGAAAAAAGACACACTTTCGATGCACGAACCAGAGCATTTAATGCACCTACAAGGCCCGTTTTCTGTTCCCTTTTTTTGGTGATCAAAATGTAAGATACATGCACAAACTTGAGTTTGGAGTCCACAGGGTGGTTTGGATATATTTGGTGCGAAAAAACAAGTCGCTCTTTCGACAAATGAACGAGTGCAATTAATGCAACTACGGGGCTCGTATTCGCGCCGTTCTTTGACAGAGTTGAAAACATAAGATACATGCGCAAACCAGAGTTTGGAGTCCGCCAGGGTGGTTTGGACATGTTCGGTAAGAAAAAAAGATGCACTTTCGACGCACGAACCAGTGCATTTAATGCACCTACAGGGCCCGTTTTCTCGCTGTTTTTTGACGGTGACTGAAACGTAAGATACATGAACAAACTTGAGTTTGGAGTCTACCGGGGCGGTTTGGACATGTTCGGTTTGAAAAAAGAAGTCACACTTTATGTGAACGACCCGGTGCAGTTAACGCACCTACGGGGCCTTTTTGTTTTCTGTTTTTTGGTGGTGACCAAAACATAAGATACATATGCAAACTTGAATTTGGAGTCTACTGAGACGGTTTGGACATATTCGGTGCGAAAAACAAGATGCACTTTCGACGCATGTACCAGTGCAATTAATGCACCTACGGGGCCGTTTTTGCTCCTTTTTTACAGTGAGCAAAAAATTAAATACAAGCGCCAACTTGGGTTTGGAGTCCGTCAGGGTGGTTTAGACATGTTTGGTGCAAAAAAAAGACGCACTTTCGGCACACGAACCAGTGCATTTAATGTACCTAAGAGGCCTGTCTTCTGTCCTTTTTTATGGTGACCAGAATATAAGATACATGTGCAAACTTGAGTTTTGAGTCCACCGAGGTGGATTGGACATTTTTTGTGCGAAAAAACAAGACACACTTTTAGGTTATGAACTAGTGTATTTAATGCACCTACGGAGCTTGTTTTCGTGCCATTTTTTACGGTGATCAAAACATAAGATACATCCGCAAACTTGAGTTTGGAGTCCACTGGGGTGGTTTGGACATGTTCGGTGCAGAAAATAGAACGCATTTTTGACGCACGAACGAGTGCATTTAACGCACCTACGGGACTTGTTTTCTCTACCTTTTTTATGGTGAGAAAAAAATAAGATACACACGCCAACTTGGGTTTGGAGTCTGCCAGGGAGGTTTGGACATGTCTGCCAGAAAGTAATAGAGTGGATTGGACTTGTTTGCCATGAAAACACATGTTTCATAATCCGCGTCAAACCAATGCATTTAATGCACCTGTGGGGCTCGTTTTCGTGCCAGTTTCTGAAGATGACCAAAACATGATATACATACCTAAACTTGGTTTTTGGGTGTAATGGAGTGGATGGAGCATCTTTGACACAAAAACACAATTCTCAAAATCGGTATTCGAACCGTGCATTTTCACTCCGGTTTTTGAAGGTGACCAAAACATGATATACAAACCCAACACAAAGTTTTTGTGTGTAATGGAGAGGATTGGACTTGTTTGGCAAAAAATACAAGTTTCATAATCGGCGTCGAAATGGTGCATTTAATGCACCTATAGGGCTGGTTCTAGCGCGAGTTTCAGAAACTGACCAAAACATGATATACATACTCAAACTTAGTTTTTGGGTGTAATGGAGTGGATTGGACAAGTTTGGCCCAACAACAAAAGTTTCGAATACGGTGCCGAACCGGTCTATTTAATGCACCTGTGGGGTCGGTTTTCGCACCGATTTTTGAAGGTGACCAAAACATAATATACATACCCAAACTTGGTTTTTGGGTGCAATGGAGTGGATTGGATATGTTTGGTGGAAAAACACAAGTTTCATAATCGACATCCGAACCGATGTATTTAATGCACCTCTGGGGCTCGTTTTCAAGCCGATTTTTGAAGGTGCCAAAACATGCTATACATACCCAAACATGGTATTTGGTTGTAATAGAGTGGATTGGACATGTCGGGCGCGAAAAAAAAGCTTCATAGTCTGTGCTGAACTGGTGCATTTGATGCACCTGTAGGGCCGATTTTCATGCCAGTTTCTGAAGGTGTCCAAAACATGATATACAGACTCAAACTTGGTTTTTGGCTGCAATTGTGTGGATTGGACATGTTTGACGTGAAAACAGAAGTTTTATAATCGACGTCCGAACCGGTGCAATTAATTCACCTGTAGGGCCAGTTTCACGCTGATTTTTGAAGGTGGCCAAAACATGGTATACGTACCCAAACTTGGATTTTGGATGCAATGGAGTGGATTGTACATGTTGGGCGAAAAAAAAGCATCATAATCTGAGCCTGTAGGTACAGTTTTTACGCCAGTTTCTGAAGGTGACCAAAACGTGATATAGATACCCAAAATTGGTTTTTGGGTGTAATGGAGTGGTTGGATATGTTCGGTGCAAAAACATAAGTTTAATAATCGGCGTCGAGCCGTCGCATTTAATGCACCTGTGGGGCTAATTTTTGTGCTAGTTTTTGAATGTGACCAAAACATAATATACATACCCCAACTTGGTTTTTGGTTGTAATGGAGTGGATTAGACATGTTTGGCGCGAAAAGCACAAGTTTCATAATTGACGTCCGAACCGGTGCATTTAATGCCCAAGTGAGGCCCATTTTCACGCCGATTTTTGATGGTGACCAAAACATGTTTATATTCCTAAACATTCTTTTTTGGTTGTAATAGAGTGAATTGGACATGTTGGGCGCGAAAACACAATTTTCATAATCGGCACCAAACTGGTGCATTTAATGCAAACGTGGGGTCGGTTTTCGCGCCAGTTTCTAATGGTGACCAAAACATGATGTACAAAGCCAAACATAGTTTTTGGTTGTAATGTAGTGGATTGGACTTGTTTGGCACAAAAACACAAGTTTCATAACCGGCGCCGAACCGATACAATTAATGCACCTATAGGGCCCGTATTCGCGTCGATTTTTGAAGGTGACAAAAACATGATATACACACCCAACCTTGGTTTTTGGGTGTGATAGAGTGGATTGGATGTATTCGATGCAAAACTTAAGTTTCATAGTCGGCGCCGAACCGATGCATTTAATGCAGCTGCGAGGTCGGTTTTCGCGTCGGTTTTTGAAGGTGACTAGAACGTGATATACATACCCAAACTTATTTTTTGGGTGTAATTGAGTGGATTCAACATATTTGGCGTGAAAACACAACTTTCAGAATCGACGTCTGAACCGGTGTATTTAATGCACTTGTGGGGCCGATTTTTTCGCTGATTTTTGAAGGTTTCCAAAACATGATATACACACCCAAACTTGGTTTTTGGATGTAATGGAGTAGATTGGACATGTTTAGCACGAAAACACAAGTTTCATTATCGGCGTCGAACTGATGCATTTAATGCACCTGTGGGTCTCGATTTCGTGCCAGTTTTTGAAGGTGACCAAAACATGATATACATGCCCAATCTTTGTTTTTGGATGTAATAGAGTGGATTGGACATGTTCGGCACAAAAAACACAAGTTCCATAACCGGCACCGAACCAGTGCATTTAACGCACCTGTGGGGCTGATTTTCACACCGATTTTTAAAGATGACCAAAACATGTAATATATATCGAAACTTGGTTTTTTTGTAATGGAGTGGATTGGATATGTTGGGCGCGAAAACATAATTTTCATAATCGACACCGAACCGGTTCAATTAACGCACCTGTGGGGCCGATTTTTGCGCCAGTATTTGAAGGTGACCAAAACATGATATACATACCCAAACATGGTTCTTGCATGTAATGGAGTGGATTGGACGTGTTTGGTGCTAAAGAAAGTTTCATAATCGGTGTCCGAACCGGTACATTTAATGCACCTATGGGGACCGTTTTCACAGCGGTTTCTGAAGCTGACCAAAACATGGTATTCATACCATAACATGTTTTTTTGATTGTAATTGAGTGGATTGGATCGGTTTGGCACTAAAGAAAGTTTTATAATCGATATTCGAACCGGTGCATTTAATGCACCTGTGGGGACCGTTTTCACGTCGGTTTCTGAAGGTGACCAAAACATGGTATTCATAACAAAACATGTTTTTTTGGTTGTAATGTAGTGGATTGGACATGCTTGGCGCGAAAACACAAGTTTCAAAATTGGCGTTGAATTGGTGCATTTAATGCACCTGTGGGTTCGTTTTTCGCACCTGTTCGTGACGATGAGCAAAACATGATATATATACCCAAATTAGGTTTTTGGGTGTAATGGATTGGATTGGACATGTTTGGAGTGAAAACACAAGTCCGTTTTCATGCGAGTTTGTGATGGTGACCAAAACATGTTCTATATACCCAAACTTAGTTTTTTGTTCTAATGGAGTGGATTGGATAGGTTTCGTGCAAAAAAAGAAGTTTCATAATCTGCGTCGAACTGGTGCATTTAATGCACCTGTAAGGCCGATTTTCACCCCAGTTTGTGATGGTGACCAAAACATGATAATACATACCCAAACTTGGTTTTTGGGTGTAATGGAGTGGATTGGACATGTTTGGTGCAAAAACACAAGTTCCATAATTCGACATCGAACCAGTGCATTTAATGCACCTGTTGGGCCAGTTTTCGCGCCCGTTTCTGAAGGTGACCAAGAAATGATATACATACCCAAACATGGTTTTTTAGTGTACTAGAGTGGATTGGACTTATTTAGCGTAAAAAACACGAGTTTCATAATCGGCGCGGAACCGATATATTTAATGCACCTGTGGGGTCAGTTTTCGCACCAATTTTTGAAGGTGACCAAAACATGATGTACATATCCAAACTTGGTTTTTGGGTGTAATGAAGTGGGTTGGACATGTTTGGCGCTAAAGAAAGTTTCATAATCGGCATCCGAACCGGTGCTCCTGGGGGAACCGTTTTCCCACCGGTTTCTGAAGCTAACCAAAACATGGTATTCATACCAAAACATGTTTTTTTGGTTGTAATAGAGTGGATTGGACATATTTGGCACTAAAGAAAGTTTTATAATCGGCATCCGAACCGATGCATTTCATGCACCTGTGGAGACTGTTTTCACGTCGGTTTCTGAAGGTGACCAAAACATGATATACATACCAAAACGTGTTTTTTTGGTCGTAATGTAGTGGATTGGATATGCTTGGCGCGAAAACACAAGTTTCATAATCGGCGTTGAATTGGTGCATTTAATGCACCTGTGGGTTCGGTTTTTCGCACCATTTCTGGGCGGTGACCAAAACATCATATACATACCCAAACTTGGTTTTTGGGTGTAACGGAATAGAGTGGACATGTTTGGTGCGAAAGCACAAGTTTCATAATCTGCGCTGAACCGGTGCATTTAATGCACATGTGGGGCTGATTTTCGCACCAGTTTCTAATGGTGACCAAAACATGATATATATATACCTAAACATGGTTTTTGGGTGTAATGAAGTGGGTTGGACATGTTTGGTGTCAAAAAAAATTTCATAATCGGCGTCCGAACCGGTGCATTTAATGCACCAGTGGGGCCGTTTTCACGCCGCTTTCTGAAGGTGACCAAAACAAGTTATACATACCCAAACATAATTTTTAGTTGTAGTGTAGTGGATTGGACATGTTGGGCACGAAAACATAATTTCATAATCTGTTCCGAACCAGTGCACTTAATGGACCTGTGGGGCCGATTTTGGTGCCAGTTTACGAAGGGACCAAAACATGATAATACATACCCAAACTTTATTTTTGGGTGTAATGGAGTGAATTGGATATGTTTGGCACAAAAACACAAGTTTCATAATCGACGCCGCACCGGCGCGTTTAATGCACCAGTGAGGCCCATTTTCGCACCAGTTTCGAAGGTGACCAAAAATTTATATACATACCCAAACTTGGTTTTTGGGTCTTATGGAGTGGATTGGACATGTTTGGCGTAAAAGCACAAGTTTCATAATCGGTATCGAACCGGTGAATTTAATGCACCTGTAGGATCGGTTTTCACGCCAGTTTGTGAAGGTGACCAAAACATGATAATACATACCCAAACTTGGGTTTTGGGTGTAAAGGAGTGGAATGGACATGGTCCGCGCAAAAACACAAGTTTCATAATTGGTGTCCGAACCGGTGCATTTAATGCACCTGTGAGGCCCATTTTCACGCCGGTTTTTGAAAGTGACCAAAACAAGTTATATATATACCCAAACATGGTTTTTGGTTGTAATGGAGTGCATTGGACGTGTTGGGTGCGAAAACACAATTTTCATAATCGGAACCAAACCGGAGCATTTAATGCACATGTGGTTTTCGCGCCAATTTCTGATGGTGACCAAAATATTATATACATACCCAAACGTGGTTTTTGGGTGTAATAGAGTGGATTGGACATGTTTGACGCCAAAAAAAGTTTGATAATCCACGTCTGAACCGGTGCATTTAATGCACCTGTGGGCCCGTTTTCACGCCAGTTTTGGAAGGTGACCAAAACATGATGTACATACACAAACTTGTTTTTTGGGTGTAACAGAGTGTATTGGACATGTTTGGTGAAAAAATAAGTTTCATAATCGGCATCGAACCAGTGCATTTAATGCACCTGAGCGGTCGGTTTTTGCGCTTGTTTTTGAAGGTGACCAAAACATGATAATACATACCCAAACTTGGTCTTTGGATGTAATGGAGTGGATTGGACATGTTTGGCGTAAAATCACAAGTTTCATAATTGACGTACAAACCGGTGCAATTACTGCACCTGTGGGGCCGGTTTTCACGCCGCTTTTTGAAGGTGACCAAAACATGTTATATATACCCAAACTTGGTTTTTAGTTGTAATGGAATGAATTGGACATGTTGGGCGCGAGAACACAAGTTTCATAAATCTGTACCGAAACCGTGCATTTACGGCACCTGTAGGGCCGGTTTTTGCGCCAATTTGGGAAGGTGACCAAAACATGATAACACATACCCAAACTTGGCTTTTGGGTGTAATGGAGTGGATTGTACATGTTTGGTGTAAGAATACAAGTTTTGTAATCGGCCCCGAACCGGTGCATTTAATGCACCTGTAGGGCCAGTTTCGCGCCATTTTTTAAGGTGACCGAAACATGATGTATAGACCCAAACTTAGTTTTTGCGTGTAATGGAGTGGATTGGACATGTTTGGTGTAACAATACAAGTTTTATAATCGACGCCGAACCGGTGCATTTAATGCACTTGTAGGGCCATTTTTTAAGGTGACCGAAACATGATGTACATACCCAAACGTAGTTTTTAGGTGTAATGGAATGGATTAAGTCGGGCTTGTAGGTACGGTTTTCGCACCAATTTCTGAAGGCGACCAAAACATGATATATATACCCAAATTTGGTTTTTGAGTGTAATGGAGTGGTTGGATATGCTCGGCGCAAAAAGACAAGTTTCATAATCGACGCCGAACCGTTGCATTTAATGCACCTGTGGGGTCGATTTTTGCGCCAGTTTTTTAATGTGACCAAAACTTGATATACATATCCAAACATGGTTGGGTGTAATGGAGTGTACTAGACATGTTTGGCGCGAAAACACATGTTTCATAGTCGACATCCGAACCGGTGCATTTAATGCCCAAGTGAGGCCTGTTTTCACCCCGGTTTTTGATGGTGACCAAAACATGTTATATATACGTAAACATTGTTTTTGGTTGTAATAGAGTGGATTGGACATGTTGGGCGCGAAAACACAATTTTCATAATCGGCACCAAACTGGTGTATTTAATGCACATGTGGGGCCGGTTTTTGCGGTAGTTTCTGATGGTGACCAAAACATGATTCACATAGCCAAACATGGTTTTTAGTTGTAATGTAGTGGATTGGACTTGTTCGGCACAAAAATACAAGTTTTATAATCGGCGCCGAACTGATACATTTGAAGGCGACAAAAACATGATATACACACCCAACCTTGGTTTTTGGTTGTGATGGAGTGGATTGGATGTGTTCGACGCAAAATACAAGTTTCCCGCTCGTATCTGAAGGTGACCAAAACATGATATGCATACCCAAATTTGGTTTTTCGGTGTAACGGAGTAGTTTGGACATGTTCGGTGCAAAAACACAAGTTTTATAAACGGCGCCGAACTAGTGCATTTAATGCACCTGTCAAGCCGCTTTTCGTGTCAGTTTTTAAAGGTGACCAAAATATGATATACAAACTCAAACTTGGTTTTTGGGTGTAATGGAGTTGGTTGGACATGTTTGGCATGAAAATACAAATTTCATAATCGGCATCCGAACCAGTTATTTAATGCACCTGTGGGTCATGTTTTCGCGCCGGTTTTTTAAGGTGACCAAAACATGTTATATATATCCAAACTTGGTTTTTGGTTCTAATGGAGTGGATTTGGTTCTAATATAGTGGATTGGACATGTTGGGCGCGAAAACACAATTTTCGTAATTGGCACCGAACCGGTGCATTCTACGCACATGTGGGGCCGGATTTCACGCCAGTTTCTGATGGTGACCAAAACACCATATACATACCCAAACAAGGTTTTCTGGTGTAATGGAGTGGATTGGACATGTTCGGCGCCAATAAATGTTTTATAATCGACGTTCGAACCGGTGCATTTAATGCACCTGTGAGACCTGTTTTCACGTCGGTTTTTAAAGGTGACCAAAACATGGTATACATAACCAAACATGGTTTTTGGTTGTAACGTAGTGGATTGGAAATGTTGGGAGCAAAAACACAAGCTTAATAATCTGCGCAGAACCAGTGCATTTAATGCACCTGTGGGTTTGGTTTTCGCGTCAGTTTTTGAAGGTGACTATAACATGATATACATAGCCAAACTTGGTATTCAGTTGTAATGGAGTGGATTGGACATGTTCAGCGTAAAAACATAAGTTTCATAATCTGCGCTGAAGCAGGGTATTTAATGCACCTGTGAGGCCTGTTTTCATGCCAGTTTTTGAAGGTGACCAAAGCATGACATACATACCCAAACTTTGTTTTTGGGTGTAATGGAGTGGATTGGACATGTTGGGCGCGAAAACAAGTTTCATAATCTGCGCAGAACCGGTGCATTTAATGCGCTTGGAGGGCCGGTTTTCGCGCTAGTTTGTGAAGGTGACCAAAACATGATAAAACATACCCAAACATGGTTTTTGGGTGTAATGGACTGGATTGGACATGTTTGCTGTGAAAATACAAGTTTCATAACCGACGCTGAACCGGTGCATTTAATGCACCTGTGGGGCCGATTTTCGCCCTAGTTTTTTAAGTTGACCAAAACATGATATACATACCCAAACTTGATTTTTGGGTGCAATGGAGTGGATTGGACATGTTTGGCTCGAAAACATAAGTTTCATAATCGACGTTCGAACCGGTGCTTTAAATGCACCACCGGGGCCGGTTTTCACGTCGGTTTCTGAAGGTGACCAAAACATAGTATACGTACCCAAACATGGTTTTTGGTTGCAATGTATTAGATTGGACATGTTGGGCGCGAAAACATAATTTTCATAATCGGCACCGAACCGCAGCATTTAATGCACATGGGGGGCCGGTTTTCGCGCCAGTTTCTGATGGTGACCAAAACATGTTGTACATACCCAAATATGGTTTTTGGGTGTAATGGAGTGGATTGGACATGTTTGGCGTCAAAAAACGTTTCATAATCAGCGTCCGAACCGGTGCATTTAATGCACCTGTTAGGCCCGTTTTCACACCTAAAAAATGGTATATACACCCAAAAAATGGCTTTTGGTAGTAATGTAGTCGATTGGACATGTTGGGCGTGAAAACACAAGTTTCATAATCTGCGTCGAACCGGTGCATTTAATGCACCTGTGGGGCCTGTTTTCGCGCCAGTTTATAATGGTCACCAAAACGTGATATACATAGCTAAACTTGGTTTTTTCTGGTGTAATGGAGTGAATAGGACATGTTTGGCGCAAAAAAACAAGTTTCATAATCGGCGTCCAATCGGTGCATTTAATGCACCGGAGGGGCTGGTTTTCGTACCAGTTTGTGAAGGGGACAAAAACATGATATACAGACCCAAAATAGGTTTTTGGGTGTAATGGAGTGGATTGGACATGTTGGGCGCAAAAAAAAGCTTCATAATCGGTTCCGAAACGGTGCATTTAATGCACTTGTTGGGCCTGTTTTCGCGTCAGTTTGTGATGGTCACCAAAACATGGTATACCTACCCAAACTTGGTTTTTGAGTGTAATGGAGTGAATTGGACATGTTCGGCGCAAAAACACAAGTTTCATAATCTGTGCCGAACCGGTGCATTCAATGCACCTGTGGGGCTGATTTTCACGCCAGGTTTTGAAGGTGAGCAAAAAATGATATAAATACCCAAACAAGGTTTTGGGTTTAATGTTGTGGCTTGGATATGTTTGGTGCGAAAACAGAAGTTTTATAATCGACATCCGAACCGGTGCATTTAATGCTCCTGTGGGGCCTCATTTCACGCCAGTTTTGAAGGTGACCAAAATGTGGTGTACATACGAAAACATGGTTTTTGGTTGTAATAGAGTGGATTGGACATGCTGGACGTGAAAAAAAAAGCTTCATAATCGGTTCTGAACCAGTGCATTTAATGCACCTGTAGGGCCGGATTTTGCGCCAGTTTGTGAATGTGACCAAAACATGATAATACCTTTCCAAACTTGGTTTTTGGGTGTACTGGAGTGGATTGGACAAGTTTGTCGTAAAAACACAAGTTTCCTAATCTGCGCCGAACCGGTGCATTTAATGCACCTGTGGGGCCACTTTTCACACCAGTTTTTGAAGGTGACCAAAACTTGACATATATATCCAAACTTGGTTTTTGGGTGTAATGGAGTGGATTGGACATGTTGGGCATGAAAACAAGTTTCATAATCTGCGCAGAACCGGTGCATTTAATGCGCCTGCGGGGCCAGTTTTCGTGCTAGTTTGTGAAGGTGACCAAAACATGATAAAACATACCCAAACATAGTTTTTGGGTGTAATGGACTGGATTGGATATGTTTGCCGCGAAAACACAAGTTTCAAAACCGGCGCCGAACCGGTGCATTTAATGCACCTGTGAGGCCGGTTTTCGCCCTAGTGTTTGAAGTTGACCAAAACATGATATACATACCCAAACTTAGTTTTTGGGTGCAATGGAGTGGATTGGACATGTTTGGCGCGAAAACACAAGTTTTATAATCGACGTTCGAACCGATGCATTAAATGCACTACTGGAGCCGGTTTTCATGCCGGTTTCTGAAGGTGACCAAAACATGGTATACGTATCCAAACATGGTTTTTGGTTGTAATGTATTGGATTGGACATGTTGGGCGCGAAAACATAATTTTCATAATCGGCACCGAACCGGAGCATTTAATGCACTTGTTGGGCAGGTTTTCGCGCCAGTTTCTGATAGTGACCAAAACGTGATGTACATACCCAAATATGGTTTTTGGGTGTAATGGAGTGGCTTGAACATGTTTGGTGCCTAAAAAGTTTCATAATTGGCGTTCAAACCGGTACATTTAATGCACCTGTGAGGCCCGTTTTCAAGCCGATTTTTGAAGGTGACAAAAACATGGTATTCATACCAAAACAAGTTTTTTTATCGTAATGTAGTGGATTGGACATGTTGGGCTCGAAAACACAAGTTTCATAATCTGCGCCGAACCGATGCATTTAATGCACCTGTGGGGCCTGTTTTCGCGTCAGTTTGTAAAGGGGACCAAAACATGATATACATATCCAAACTTGGTTTTTGGGTGTAATGGAGTGGATTGGACATGTTTGGCGCAAAAAAACAAGTTCCATAATCGGCGCCAAACCGGTGCATTTTATGCACCTGTGGGGCCCGTTTTTACGACAGTTTTTGAAGGTGACCAAAACATAGTATACGTACCCAAACTAGGATTTTTGTTGTAATGGAGTGGATTGGACATGTTAGACGAAAAAAAAGCTTCATAATCGGCTTCGAACCGGTGCATTTAATGCACCTGTAGGGCCGGTTTTCGCACCAGCTTGTGAATGTGACGAAAACATGATAAGACCTCCCCAAACTTGGTTTTTTGGTGTAATGGAGTGAATTGGATATGTTCGTCGCAAAAACAAGAGTTTCATAATCTGCGCCGAACCGGTGCATTTAATGCACTTGTAGGGCCGGTTTTCGCACTAGCTTGTGAATGTCACCAAAACATGATAATACCTACCCAAACTTGGTTTTTGGTTGTAATAGAGTGGATTGGACATGTTTGTCGCAAAAACACAAGTTTCATAATCTGCGCCGAACCGGAGCATTTAATGCACCTGTGGGGCTGATTTTCGCGCTTGTTTCTGATGGTGACCATAACATGATATACATACCCCAATATGGTTTTTGGGTGTAATGGAGTGGATTGGACATGTTTGGTACCAAAAAAAAGTTTCATAATCAGCGTCCGATCCGGTTCATTTAATGCACCTGTGGGGTCCGTTTTCACGCCGGTTTCTGAAGGTGACCAAAATATGGTATACATACTCATACTAGGTTTTGCGTTATCATGTAGTTGATTGGACATGCTGGGCGTGAAAACAAAAGTTTCATAATCTGCGCCGAACCGGTGTATTTAATGCACCTGTGGGGCTAGTTTTCGCGCCAGTTTCTAATGGTGACCAAAATATGATATACAAACCCAAACATGATTTTTGGGTGTACCGGAGTGGATTGGACATGTTGGCGCCAAAAAAAGTTCATAATCCGCGTCAAACCGGTGCATTTTATGCACTTGTGGGGTCTGTTTTTACGCCGGTTTCTGAAGGTGACCAAAACGTGGTATACGTACCCAAACATGGTTTTTGGTTGTAATGTAGTGGATTGGACATGTTGGACGCGAAAACACAGTTTTCATAATTGGCACTGAACTCGAGCATTTAATGCACATGACACGTTCGTTTTCGCGCCAGTTTCTGATGGTGACCAAAACATGATATACATACCCAAATATGGTTTCTAGGTGTAATGAACCGGATTGGACATGTTTAGTGCCAAAAAACGTTTTATAATCGGTTTCCGAACAGGTGCATTTAATGCACCTGTGAGGCCATTTTCACGCCGGTTTTTGAAGGTGACAAAAACATGGTATACATACCAAACATGGTTTTTGGGTGTAATGGAGTGGATTAGACATATTTGGCGCAAAAAAACAAGTTGCATAATCGGCGTCAAACCGGTGCATTTAATGCACCTGCGGGGCCGGTTTTCGTGCCAGTTTGCGAAGGTGACCAAAACAAAATATATGAACCCAAACTTGGTTTTTGGGCGTAGTGGAGTGGATTGGACATGTTTGGCGCAAAAGCACGTGCTTCTGAATCGGCGCCGAACATTTAATGCACCTGCAGGGCCGGTTCTTGCGTGATGAGACCACATACATACCTACCTGGCCTCCACACTTTATGATTTCACGAGGGCATACTGGAGTGGCACTTTTACATTCGAAACTTAAGTCGAGGACGACTCTAATTCCAGTGGGTAAGGATGATGTGGACGTCATATCCTCTGATGAGGACGTCAATGGAAATATTCACACATGGAGGATTCGGACTGCAAAACAGTACAAATTTGCAACAAAAGCCACGACTTCATATGGAATCTAATTTAGGTGTTGAAGTACATTCTAGAAGGCTCATCTAGTCTACTTTCGAATGGATCTAGCCTCACCTTCATATCACATCCGAGTCAGCGTCAAATATCGTTCCAATTCAGAAAGTGCTGCATCACCTTAACTTGAGCTGATGGTCCGTGTATCAAGTTAAGCCCCTGAGGGGCGCGTCCTAGGGTTTGAGGACTACCCCAGCACCCTCTGGTCGTCCCCCACCCTATTTAAAGGTCTTAGCTGCCATCAAAAAGACTCGGGTTTTCTTTTGTTATAGTTTAGCTCTTAAGCAAACTTTTTGATCTTCAGTTGTGTCCAACGACCACCTGTTAGACAGCTTTGAGAACACCATATTGTGAGAGATTCCTGGTTTGTCACATCTTGTTCTTTCTTGTTCTTCGATTGCTTGTAGGAATTGATCTTCGTGATCAGGTTGATCTTGCTGTCCACCACGGTCAATAACCATTCGAAGTTGGTTCTGCGATTGCTAAGGCACACACGACCTGTTCGTTTGTAATCGGATCGTGAGGGTGGACTCCACTAAATCGATAGTTATCACCTCACCGAAAGATCGGGCACCTCAAGTTCTATCAAGTGGTATCAGCTTCTCTAGTTGCTCGGTGAGATTTATGCCATCTTGTTTATCGTTTCATTTATTTTCCCACTGTCCACATAAATGCCATACAAAAAAAATATTGAATCATTCCGCTGTCCTATATACCCTTTGAGCCTGTGCATCACTATTTTCAGTAATTTGCGTTGTTGAATTCGAGGTTGCTTCATCGTGTCGTGTTGCTGGTCTTTGCGTTTAATCCATTAGAGTTTCGAGTTCTTGTCACGATCCTAGCTCATATCTACAAGAGAAGGAAGAAATCAATCTAGATCTGAGTTTGTTGAAAATAACATATTTGGTTACCAGATTTTACTGTGAAAGAAAACAACCATATCTCCGCGTTTTGTTGTTTGTTTGGCACATTTTTATACAACCTAGAAAGATCTCCATGTTATCTTTCCAACAGATCCACACTTGCCATAAAATTCCACCCGAGCGTATCACAATCGCAAAAGAGATGTGCGATATGCTATTTGCTATCTGCTACCTGCACTTTTATTCATCTCTATTTTCATTCCATCACAAAAAAAAAGTGAGGGAGAGAAAAAGAATAGAAAAGAAAAGAAAATAAAATAAAAAGAAAAAAGAGAGTAGTTGCAGAAAATGAAAGTCAAAGAATTGAAGAAAAAGAGAGAAGTGTTGCGTGTTTTAGTTGCTACTATTCTGAGCCTTTTGTATCATTTGTTAGACTATCTTTGTGTCTAGGCTCGCGTCTCTAGTAGGGTTTAGCCTAGGACCAGCACCATACCGTTGTTGAACACTTATTCAACTTTGCATTTGCTGATTTGATTGTGCTAATCCTTGGTACAAATTGAAATTGTCCAAACTCCACAGATTACTATAGCAAATAGGTTTTGTCCCTGGCAATCGCTCCACCAACCTTTGCAGGTTTGAGATCGTTGATTGCAGATCACCCCTGCTGGTTTGGAAAGAACATGTAAGAACTTAGTTGAGCAAGCTTGAGAGAAATCGAGTTAGACAAAACCTAGCTCGTTGTCAATTTGTTTTGCTATTTACTAACCATTATAGGCACAATCAAGAAAAAGGGAGCTGGTGGTTTACACCCTCACCAAGATGTGCAGATGCTTCAACATGAGGTTAAGGATGATATTTTGTAAGTCATCAGTTCGTCAATACCTTCATTCAGAGGTAAATTTGATCCTCATGCATACATTGATTGGGAACTAAATGTAGATAAAGAATTTGATGCACATAACTTGTCTGAAAGGGAAAAAATTTACATTGCCTCGAGTGTTTTGACTGAAAGTGCTTTGCTTGAATGAAAATACATTTGTAGGCACAATATAGTTTTAGAATCTTGGAAAGACTTCAAGTGTCATTTTAGAGATGTCTTTATTCCTGCATTTTATGCTGATCATTTGCATGCCAAATTAGACAACTTGAAGCAGAATAGTATGACTGTTAAAAAAATACTTTCATGAATTTAAAGTTTGTTTCATTTTTGGTGGCTTAGATGAATGCCGGGAGGATAAAATCAATAGATTTATGATTGGTCTCAATTCTGAAATCTAATTTTTGCTCATCTCTAAAACTTACTACTCACTCTCGCACCTGTATTTGCTTGCTTGTATTGCTGAAAATCAGCTTTTATCGTCTAAAAATACAAGCATGAACAATCATCATTAGAAAATTGTGGAATGTATTGCTGATGTGCCTTTGTCACAAGGGAAATGTGATAAAGAAGAGTTGTCTGATACTTTATCTCTTATTAAAACAGCACAACTAGATAGAGAGCACTCTTCTGTTTCTTGTCCTATGCCTAACATCATGCAGGAGAGTGTGAAAGAGACTAAAGAAAATGTTATGCTAGTTGTTGAGATAATAGATAATGATGCTTGTGTCCTGCCTACTATATTCTCGGAGAGCAAGAAAAATAAAACACACTGTGAGTCCCTCACCACATCTCAATCCTCTCATGCTGCTTGTGTTGAACTGTAATTGCCCAATGTTCATCCTAGTGTTCTGCAAAGCATAGTTGAGCCTCCCAAGACATATGCTTTGTTTCGTAATGCATATTTGTCCTATGATTGCATCAAGTTGTGTGACCATGTTTTGTTCATCACAAAAATACAACTAGTGTATGGAGTAGAAAATGTTGTTCTTGAGAACACACATGTGGAGAATAAGCATTTTTATTGCGCTGATTTGAATGATGCAAAGTTAGAGCTCATATCTTCTTTAACTTCTTTAGGTTATATTGAATTTGATGCTCCTTGTAACCAGAATTATTTAGAGAAGAGATTATTTTAGAATTGTAATTCGCAACATTTTAGCAATTGTGTTTTTATGCTATTGACAAATACGATGACATTGGAGATTTCTTAGTATCTAAAATAGTCATCTGCACTAATCTGAAATACCCTTTTGAAATGCAAAAACATGATCAAACAATAGCATGCACTAACACTAACAATGCTTTGCAAAGTTTCTCTGCTTTTGTGATCTATCAACAGGAGCAGCTCATGGAGAAGGAGAAGTTGCTGTTGTGACCAAGCTACGTGCTCATTCCCTGTTCCAACAGGACAGCAAGAAATTGTTTCGACCACTGGATCAAGCCTAGGACGGCTAGCTGTAAAGAAGGGGAGAATGATGAGATCTTTGTGGCACTACTTGACCGCTTCAGAATACCCCCGTGGCCGCCACCTCTTATGATTTTTGGAGTGCACGGTGGAGTGGCGGTTCTTCAATCTGACCTTGAGTCGAGGACAACTCCAAAAGAAGCGGGGGAGAATGATGAGGTCACATACATACCCCCGTGGCCTTCACCTTTTGAGATTTCTACAAGGCACGGTGGCATAGCTGGTTTTGAATCTGTGCTTGAGTCGAGGACGACTCCAAATCAAGTGGAGGAGGATGATGAGACCACATACATACCTCCCTGGCCTCCACAATTTATGATTTCACGAGAGCATATTAGAGTGGCACTTTTACATTCTGAACTTGTGTCGAGGACGACTCTGATTCAACTGGGTAAGGATGATGTGGATTGTACATGTTGGGCACGCAAACACGTGTTTCATAATCGACGTCTGAACTGATGCATTTAATGCACCTGCGAAAGCCCGTTTTCACACCGGTTTCTAAAGGTGACCAAAACATGGTATACAAGCCCAAACAAGGTTTTTGGTTGTAATGTAGTGGATTGGAAAGGTTAGGAGCAAACACACAAGATTCATAATCTGCGCCGAATCGGTGCAGTTAATGCACTTGTGGCGCCTGTTTTCACGCCAGTTTCTGATGGTGACCAAAAAAATACATACCCAAACATGGATTTCGGAGGTAATGGAGTGGACTGTGATGAGGACATCACTTCCACAGACACAACCAAACCAATTGCACAAGAAGGACCCATGACACGAGCTCGAGCGCGTTAACTTAATTATCAGGTCAAGTCATTTCTCACTGTATATAGTAGTTCTTCTCAGAATGGGGTACTACTAAATCCTTGTGGTGATTTTGTTATGATTAGAAATATGGGAGGAGCACCAGGACCATAAAGCAGGATCGGACCATTAATCAGGGCTGGATTGTTTCAGTCATAACTTTTCACTCTGGATGTTGTTGAAGGCAAATGAGTACTCATAGGAAAGATCTCAAAGTCTACTTTCAGATGGGTCCAACCTCAGCTTTAAACTCCTCCAGACGTGATCAGAAGCATCGGAAAGGTGTTCGGACCTCCAGTCATGGACTGAGGCCCATTGTATCCAGTTTAGCCCATTAAGGGCTCTCTCTAAGTTAGGGTTTGAGTCCCTCCACGCCTCCAGGACGTCTTGCCACTATATAAACCTGTGGCAGCCGTCATTTGAGGGTGGGTTTTCTTCAGATGCAAGTTTAGCCTTAGCTACTTTCTTGTAAACGCGTGTGTCGACGAGACCACCCGATTTGCTTGATTCAAAACCCCAATTTCGTGATTATATCCAGATCTGTGAGTTGTCTACCTGTTCATCTTGTTCTTGCTTGTTCTCGATTGCTCGCAGGTTTAGGGTTGTTCTTGGCACAGCTAGAACAACAACAAATTGGAGCTGGTGTACCTGTTGCTAAGGCGCAGCAACCTTGTTGGTTGTTGGAGTCGGACAGCCAACGTCGAATCCACCCCAAATCGAAGCTATCCTCCTCTCATCGAAAGATCGGGATCAGCCCCTACCATACAATGGACTGGACATGTTGGGCGCAAAAACACAAGTTTCATAATCTGCGTCAAACCGGTGCATTAATGCACTTGTGGGGCCGGTTTTCGCTCCAGTTTCTCATGGTGACCAAAACATGATATACATATCCAATTATAGTTTTTGGGTATAATGGAGTGGATTGGACATGTTGGGCGCCAAAAAAAGTTTCATAATCTGCGCCGAACTGGCGCATTAAATGCTCCTGTGAGGCCGGTTTTCGCGCCAGTTTTTAAAGGTGACCAAAACATGATATACATATCCAAACTTCGTTTTTGGGTGCAATGGAGTAGATTGGACATATTCTGCGCGAAAACATAAGTTTCATACTTATGTTTTCATGCCGGTTTTTGAAGGTGACCAAAACATGTTATATATATCCAAACTTGGTTTTTGGGTGTGATGGACTGGATTCGACATAATTGATGCGAAAACACATGTTTCATAATCGGCGCCGAACCGTTGTATTTAATGCACCTATGAGGCCGATTTTGGCGCCAGTTTTTTAAGGTGACAAAAACGTGATAGTACATACTCAAACTTAGTTTTCGGGTGTAATGGAGTGGATTGGACATGTTTGGCGCGAAAACACAAGTTTTATAATCGGAGTCTGATTCGGTGCATTTAATGCACCTGTGAGGCCTGTTTTCACGCCGGTTTTTGAAGGCGACCAAAACATGTTATATATACCCAAACTTGGTTTTTGGTTGCAATAGAGTTGATTGGACATGTTTGGCGCAAAAACACAAGTTTCATTATTTGTGACGAACCTGTGGAGCCTATTTTCGTGCCTGTTTCTGAAGGTGACGAAGACATAATATACATAACCAAACTTAGTTTTTGGATGTAATGGAGTGGATTGGACATGTTAGGCGCAAAAACACAGGTTTTATAAGGCGTCGAACCGGTGCATTTAATGCACCTGTGGGGCCCGTTTTCGCGCCAGTTTTTGAAGGTGATCAAAACATGATAATACATACCCAAATTTGGTTTTTGGGTGTAATGGAGTGGATTGGACATGTTCGGCGCGAAAACACAAGTTTCGTAATCGGCGCCGAACCGGTGCATTTAATGCACATGCGGGTCCGGTTTACGCGTCAGTTTTTGCAAGTGACGAAAACATGAAAATACATTCTCAAACTTGGTTTTTGGGTGTAGTGTAATGGATTGGATATGTTAGGCGCAAAAACAAAAATTTCATAATCGGCGTCGAACCGGTGCATTTAATGATTTTCGCGCCCCTTTTTGAAGGTGATCAAAACATGATGTACACACCCAAACATAGTTTTTCGGAGTAATGGAGTGGATTAGACATGTTCGGCGCAAAAACACAAGTTTCATATTTGGCGTACAAACCGGTGCATTTAAAGCAACTGTAAGGCCCGTTTTCACGTCGGTTTCTGAAGCTGACCAAAACATAATATACATACCCAAATTTAGTTTTTGCGTGTAGTGGAGTGGATTGGATATGTTTGGCGCAAAAACACAAGTTTCATAATCGACGTCGAACCGGTGCATTTAATGCACCTGTGGGGCCCGTTTTCGCGCCAGTTTTTGAAGGTGACCAAAACATGATAATACATACCCAAACAT